>NW_019774069.1:715628-807837 GCF_001039355.2 Lingula anatina
TTTTTTTTTTTTTTTTTTTTTTTTTTTTTTTTTTTTTTTGAAATAGAATCAGTTATTTGCATGTTGTGGCCAGCTTTGTCTAATGATGAAAAAATGTTTTGCAAATGTTTTCCTATTCCAAAGATGATTTTCCCTTAGGAGGCAAATCTAAATATAATTATAGTAATTTAAAAATACAAATTGCCATCAGAATTATTCTCACATTGCCAATAATTTGCATCTGTACCTCTATCTCTATAAGTTACACAAAACATGAAAAATTTAGATCCCATACAGTCTCACAGTGGAAAGAGATGACAATGATTTCAGTTCAAAATAAATGCAGGAAAGGATTAGGTAATACTAAATGGAAAATGTTAAGTGAACATGGGCCATTCAGGAAAATAATCCAAAACCTAATCATAATCCAGTTTAAGTGGATTGCTTTGCAGCAAGAATTTGACCCCTAAGCTTTTATATAAATTAATTCAAAATAACCTCTGAATGTGAGATGTTGATGAAATAAGTTTTATTGTATTGTTGCATTGAGATGAATCAATATTTAATGCTTTGGCATGCCATTATTTTCAAATAGGAAATTTGTATTACTTCCTTGTGTGCTATTGAAGGATGTTAATTGTCATGTCCTTATCATCTGCTATACTCTGTAATGCTTTTTTATGTTTTGAAAATGCCTTATTTAACAAAATAAGAATATTAGTCACTATATAGTTTGGTGACTGGTTCAAGAGAATAACGTTTGGCGCGCGCCCGCACGTGTGTGTGTGTGTGTGTTTCGATGACTTGGAAAAATAAAGCCATGATGTACTTGGCCAACCTATAAATTGAGCATAATGTGATGTTTGTGATGGTAATGCAGACACAGCATTAATCTCCCTTTTGTGTTTTTACAGTATCATAGCTTATTTGTCATACGCATGGATTGAGCATACTCCTAGGGAGTCCTTAAATGGAAAGCATTTACTTTACACACAATATGGAATATGATTTGATAAAAAAAAAAAAACAGATTCTATTTGTACTGGAAAATTGCACTGCCACTCATAGAAAAAGGAAGCAAGCAGGTCTTGTGGGACCACAGTGCCTTTTTATAGTAAAACAGGCAATTGACTTCAGCATGAGGTAGTGTAAAGATCAGCAGGAGTTTAACATAAAGCTTTTAGGTTGTGTTTCCAGTAAAAATGTCATCTTCTTAGAAACTCCCATTCAATGCTCAATGTGATTTATTTACCAAGAATCATTAAGAGATGTAGAATTTCCTCTCTGAAATGGACACAAAACACAATGCAGTAACCATTAGGCTTTTTATAAGTGGCTTGGATGCACATTTTAACTATAAGATATCTTATTGATTTTCTTTGGGTATTGGAAAAATTGTGTACTGGCAGTCTCCTCCAAGGCATACAGTTGAGAAAGACAAATTGGTATAAACAACAAAAAATCTTTCACTGGGTCTGTGAACCTATTAGAGACATGCAATAATTGCCCATATCTGCCAGCATTTAACATATTAATAGAATATCAAGTAAAACTTGCAAATTCATGCACCAATTACAGAATTAAAAAAAGAAAAAAAGGTGAAATTTAAATTCTGTTTGCTGGGATAATTTTGTTAAGATGATGTAGGTTATGCCATTGATTTTATGTGAGATACTTGTCTCATTCCCAATTTTTGTTTCTTACTTGAAATTTTAACATCTTGGATGTGAACATAAAATGTTGACTAACACTAGTAATTGAATTTCAAGGAACTTTTAATATTAAATCAAGTATATATAGGTTCTTTTGTCTATAGGCAATGTGGAATATAGCCAACAATTTCAAAGAAGGTTCTTTTTCTGAAAAGGAGGACCTTTTTACCCCCTTAGTTGACCCAACCTAAGATGGACATAGAACTTCAGTCTTATTATTGTTCAAAGTGGACTTTACCAATCAATGGGTGGTCCTTTGGAACCCACTGTTCCCCCACCCCTGACCTCCTTGCACATGGACCTGTAAAAGATATCAAATGTATCCACTCCTATATATTTCCCTGTGGAAATCAGCCAGATATGTTTATGCAGATGAAATGTTGAAGTGCCATAAATTTTAGGTCTTTAACCATATATTTCACATCATTATATTGACAGAATAACCTATTTACTTGATTTTGAATATAATACAGGTGAAACTTTAAACAGTAATTTGATATTTAGTTTTAAACACTTCCAAATGTTGTGACAAGATTGCCAAAATGTCTTTGGAGTTTTGCCAATCTTTTATACATTTAAGATTGTAGATAACTGACCACAAATAACATTTGAAAACCCCAAATCAGTATTTTGTTACAAAATATATGCTTAAGTAAATTTAAGAATGTATGTAGACCATTTTCATCAAGTTTCATGAGAAATGCAATGGATATTTCTTACATTTTTCTTCCACAAATATATCTTTTCAGACTGTAACTGCCATTCTTCACCATGCATTCCCTACAAGACTTGAGCTGATGTTTGCCTTTGAATATCAAGATCCAAACAGACAACCAGGCAAGCAGAGTAAGTCAGTGCCAAACATGTTTATGAAAGTAGACACATTTCACAGACACCAGAAACATATATATACACTTTGTTACTTGGCAATTATTTTATTGATGGGTGTATCATAAATGAAAGTTCACACCATCAGAGATAAAGTATGCACTGTACTTCATTAAATCAGCCCCATTTCATTTGCAGGCCTTTATTACCAGTAATATGTTATTTTCATTTCTCTGTATAATTTTTTAGGCACTGCAGTTGTATTGTGCATAAATGTAATGTTATATGGGAAAGTTGCGTGATTTGAAAGATTTCACAGAAGAAAGTTTCAAGTTTCATCTTGTCAAAAGTGAAAGCTGCCTTTAAGGACCTTTGATTGATTCTCAAATATAATATGGTGAATATCACCTTCAAAAGTGCTTTCAAAATTGCCTTGAAAAATACTTAATAAATGAATAAAAGGAACAATTAAATTGCATTCATTTAATCTAAATTTGGGATCACTTCAAGTCCTTGTGAAGCAAAAGAAAAAGATTATTTATATCTATGAAACCCAACAAGACCTTAAAACTTGAAATTTTGATGGCAGTGAATCTGAAGCATAACCTATTTGACAATTTGATAGAAATAATACAAGAGTGAAAACCATTCCATATGAATGATGGAATAATTTGCTTTAATGCCTTTCTTAGGTATCACATCTAAATTAACAGATTTATAGTCATTGACCCAGTTTGTTGTTAAGAAAAAAGTATACTGGATGTGCACAAAACACTAAAAATGATAAAGAAAGCCTTCCTTACCTGCAATATTCTGGCTATATTGTCTCGAGAACTGCATCAGTGTCTGACGTGCAGCTCCATAAGTTAGATTAGTGGTTTGATCCCATCCTGGGCAATTTTATGGCAGGCGGTTTGGTATTTATAGTTGCTGCCATGTGATTGGTTGGGGAAGGTGGAGAAGTGTTTATCACTTTGGATAATTGGAGATGAGACAATTACAGAATGATTAATTTTATTGATTTGGATTTTTCTCACAGAGATTAAGAATGTTGTCACATGAATAGACTTAACATTTTTTTACAGTGTTGTTTTATGAGAATACATGTATGTGGATACAGGTCCCTTATTCTAATTAGAACATTTCTTTCTGTGACAAATGGCTAAAACTAAGAAAAATTTCTGAAATGTATTTTGTTGAAGTATTTATGCTTCAGGTTTTTAAATCAGTCATTCAACTGTTAGAACTTCAAAGTAAATCCATGCAGTTCTGTAAATCAGTGATGGATAATCTTGTGTCTTAATTAAATGAGTGAGTCAATAATTCCATGGTAAAGGTTATGGAATTTATGGAGCTTAAGGTATTATTTTAAGGAGGTTGGTAAGCATCATAATTACAGAACCTTTTGTGAGCAGGCTTATAATTAATCAGAACTATATTGGACCAATAACCTGCATACAATTCTTGATGAGTTCTTATTTTTGACAAAAGGTTGTATGTACTTGCATAAAAGTGATTTATTTTGGTTCTAGTTTGGTTTAGAACCAGTTAAAAGCCAATTACTCATGAAATGCTATGCCATTGGTTTAATTTACAAATGTATCCAGTATGTGTTGGGTCAAAATGAAACTGAATTCAGCAACTTTTAACCAAAGCTTGACAGTATGCAGTACATTTGGTGTGCTAATTGTGAATAATGCCATTGATCTAGAATCTTTGTTTTGTGGACACATTAAGCAAGATCTAAAAGATTCTATTACCATATTGACTAAGCAACATGTAAATGTTTCCAAAGGATATATTTAGTCCAGGTTGGTTTGTCATTAAGCAGGAATGATTATAAAATACTATTAATAATCTCTCCAAAAGTTTATCTCACAGACTTCTGCAAAGCGGCTCGATTCTTATTATTTTAATTAATAAATGGATCGCCTCCAAAATGTAATTAATCCTAACTTAGCCCTTTTCTGGCCTATCCTGAAAATGTAATCAAAATCTCTCCATAACTTTATGCTGTTTAAAATATGACAAACCATCAAAGGCAAAAACTTAATCTCCTTATTCGTTATATATGTTAATTGGTGAAGGCATGATCACTTGGAAAAGTTGAATTCAAAAAAGAAAGTTTTTAAACTACATTTGATTTCAAAACCATTTTTATTATACTGATTCTAATAACTGAAGAAAATATTGATTCTATTTATTTCAATGCCAGTTTCAGTAACTGCAGTCAATTTAAAATACAGTCAAAAATAGAATCCAAAATTTTCATGCATCTCCCCAGTGGCATCAGAATATGACCTTTTAAATATTGGTGAATTTGGATATTTCCCAATGTGCATTGTCTTTTATTGTTTATGACAAAGCAAAAAACCATCACAGTATTATTGTATAATGGGCTGCTAATTGCAAATTACATATCATGTAAAAATAAGGTGTGACAGATTGATTTCATCAGTCAGCTGTAAGTGGCACAATTACAGGTGCTAGCAGAGGCCTGTCAGGATTTACCACTATGAATTTCCGAAGGAAGAAATTAAATAGATGAGAATAGGCAGACGATGGCACCGCATGAGTGATTAATAAGGTTTTCGTGATTCTTCTTCGTGATAACTAGTGAGCTCTCAGCAATGGTAAATGTGCAAAACACAGGTGTGTTGGCTGTCATTACTTCCATTTAAGTGCAAAAGCAAATGGAGCACACATATGGGAGAAGAGAATGATGCTTAAGATACTGATTTGTTGAAATAGTCATGGGTCAGAAATTTGCAATATTTAAGGTTGTAAAGCAAGGTTCACCATCCCCTATGATTTGTTTACCCAAGTAAATCTTTAGACAAATCGGTTATAAAAGTTAAAGATCGGGAGTTAAAATGGTTTTCATTATCTTTAGCAAAAGCATGTAATTTTGACATACTGCTATTTTCAAAGATACCAACAAGACTATTTTCAGAACATTGTCTAGGTGTAATATAGCTAATGGATAAATACATGTTAGAGAAGCTGGAGAAAATTATACAGACTTATGGAGTCTTTATAAGAAGTAAATAATGAAACCACCATCAAAATGTTATAAAATCTTATCTGTCAATTAAACTTTATCAACTGTAGTAAAGAACAAGCAATTTAAGGTAATATAATGCAGTGCTATCTTGTTGTATTTGCAGCCCATCACACCACCATGTTTACAATAAAGAGTGACTGGAGCAAGGAGCTGGACCGCCTTCACTGTGCCGATGCCTGGAGGGTCACCCAGGTTAATGAACACTTTAATATGACAGACAGGTAAAGGAATATTAATACGCATGGCACTAGTTAAAAGGATGTAGGGAAGGTTGCCTAATAATTAAAATGATAGAAAAAATTCTCTGTTAGTGTACCTGGTACTTGTAACTCATTGGGTACAGGAATTGGTCTGTATTTTTACAATAGTTATGATAACTTTGTTACTGAATATATAGAATTTTTTTTTTTTAGTCTGGAATGACTGGAACTTATCTGATTCAAAAGTAAGCATACTGGACAATATGTAAAAAGTCTACTGCAAAAAATATCAGGATCATAACTTTTTATTTTCTAGCATGCCAGAGTGTTTTGTTGTGTCATCCAAACTTTATGACAATGACTTGTTAAAGGCAGCACCTCATTTTTTGGACAGCAGGGTTCCAGTGAGTCCATTTTTTATCATTGATTAATCATTAATCTATTCATATAGCTATATTAATTAAAACAGCCTGCATAGTAATCCTGTTAAACTTAATTCATTGTATTCCTGTTCAACCTTACCCAAATGTATACTTAATGTTCATGTTAATTTACCCAATATCTACAAAAGAAATAAGACTAAGAGTTTGAAAGTTCTCTGTACAGCCTCTCTTAAATCAGTTCACACTAGGATAAGTTAAAACTAGATTTCAGACCAACCTGTTTTTGAAGGAAATATGAAATCAAATAACATATATACATTATATTACAGGCCTGGTGTTATAGCTATAAAAATGGAACAGCACTTGTAAGGATGGCCTGCCTACGTTCAGAATCTGCTTTGTCTCAGACAGAAAACAAGTGAGTTCATAATACATAAATTTCAACCCATCAAAATCCCAAATTTTATTTATCCACATTAATCATGATTTATCTGAAATGATTACCCCAAATATATTTTATATCCCTCACAATCAGAAAATGAAAAGAAAAGAATTTTCTATATTGTAAAAGGTATAACAGAAGGAAGTAGAAATATATTGTCATTGCTGCATTAAAACTTTCAAAATGATATTTAAGCCAATGAGCATAAATTCCATATTTTGTCACTTTAGGGGGATTATTGTTGTTAGTGAAATTGAAAGGTATGAGAGATTTTCATCCTTTGTAATGGTGCTTCTCAGGACTCGTACTTATTGACCAAAATGTTTTCGGTTTCATTTTCATTCCTTTTCCTAGACTCACATTAATATCTCTTGAATTAAAAAGCATTTTTTTATTCTGGCAAGGTTCTTAAACTCAAAATTGTTTATATAACTTTGTATAATTCAGGACTAACATTTAAAGTCTTTTTATATTCCATTAAAAGGAGTTACAATTTTTTAGTTTTATTGACCAATGTGTTTTATTATTGTGTTTACTGACTAGCTTGCTGCTACAGACACCTGTGCTGGTAGTGTTGTTGGCAGGCTATTGCAAACTTCTAATATTGCTTTTACCTATAGCACAGATGTGTAGTCTTTTTTGGCACCAGTGCTTTGTTAGTGTAAAATTATCAACAACTTATTTTTGGAATAGAAGAATTTATCAGATAAGTTCATATTTGATTTTTTTTCTTTTCTTTTTCTTTTCTTTTTTTTTTTTTTTTTCCTCTAAAGCTCTGAGTGATATTTCTGCCATTTGAGGTAATGTTGGAGGAGGTTTTGTTTTCAAAATCAATGTTCATTCAGGTTTGTGCTCACTGAGATAAATTACACAACCCATTATTGCAATTCTCATCTTATTGGCCTTAATTTTGCTAGGGAGGGTTTTTATTTTTCATTAAAAGCATGGCCATATGGTGTAAAGTGTTGTTTTGAACACTAAATGATGCATTATTCCTTTAGACAGTTTTTGTTTTTAAACCAGACTTACTCTACTTTCTACTTCTTGTTGTTTTTGTTACTGAACATCAATTGATCCTATTTCTTGCTGATAGCTAGATAGTTTTTAGATGTTTATTGGCCTTAAAAGCTTATTTAAATGATGGAGAGCTGTGAAAAAGATCAATGATATTTAGTTCTCTCCATTATTTGTCAATGTTCATTATACAATTTACTTGAAAAAGCTTTTAGCATTAGATTTCACCAGCAAGCTACATGTATTAGATCTTATTTGCTTTATATGCATTTTGAGAAAGTCTAGGTATCTAATGCTAATGCAGTTAGATTCCTGACTGTTACACATTCTTGGCCATTCAGCTTCATGGCCAATAAGTGCATTTATTTCACAAGAATGAAGGTCTTTTGTATTATTGAATATTCAGTGGAATCCCCAAATTTGATCTGGATTTATATCTTGATTCTTTTAAAGGTCAGTTTTAGAGGTTTTGTATAAAGTATAGGACCTCTATCATCATCTCAGAATGATTTAAGCCACATAAGGGGCCGTATAGGTGCTAAGTTACGGTGCTTTAAGGTTCAGAAAACAGAAGTAGTGTTTTTTTTTTCTGGCCATGCCGTTCCACGCTTTTTTCGCTCTGTAATATCAGATGATGTTGGATGTTTCTCTTTCTATGAAAAAAAGAGAAATAACATGTAATCAATAAAAAAGGTTTTATCAGTGATGAAATATGTTCAGGAAGAGAAAATGATGTGAAATGGCCCTGAACTTGAAGTGGAGTGAGTAGTGCTGCTTCTCATCCTCTGGACATTGCTTTCTGGCCATAACTTCAGTTTCAAAGTAGTATGAGACTACTTTCTTTGAGTCTTGTTACATTCCTTTAGATCTTATATTTTCTTTGTAAACTGTGTTTACACTCTCTAAATTCCAAATTTATTGTAATATTTCAATTATTTATTTGTTTATTTCAGCATGTTGGAGGCTGTTCGCCTTGTCCACCCAAATAAACGTCAGGCTGAAATAGCTGACTTGAACAAGCAATGTCCATCAGTCAAGGACATAGCCAACAGCTTTATGAAACTCAAAGAAATATGTATGCCAGGTATGCCTTGAGAAGTTTTGTCATTCAAATAAGTTCATACTTTAGTAGTTTAACATCTATTGCGTTTTATTCAGAAATTTGCTCTTTTTGTTATAAAGTAGATCATTAAAACATGCAAAGGAATTAACTTATTACAATGTCAGTTAGCACCATTGTGTATAAAACATATTTTTGTCTGTCATAGTGTCCCTGAAAGAGTTCTGGGTGGAGGATTTAAACTGGTTTGCCAGGCTCAGTGACACTGGGTGGCTACAAAATGTCACCAGATGCCTGGAGACTGCAGTAGAAATTGTCATTAAAATGGCTGGTGACACACCAGTGTCTGTGGTCATGAAAGGTATGCTTGTAACAAACCTCTGTAACATGATCATAAAAGTTTAAGTAATTTATTCTTTAAATTGTCATAATGCTTATTTGACTAAGTGATAAAAATGCTGTCTTTGCTTAAATTACCATATTGTTAGAATTTTATCTTCATTTTTAAAAAAATTTAAACCACTATATTAATAATAGTTATGATTGTAATAATAATAATAATAATAATAATAATAATAATAATAATAAATATGACTTGATATTGTTCTTGTATATGCATTTGCAGAGTCTGACAGCAAAGATTTATGCTGTGTCATCTCTAGCCTGGTGCAGTTGATGTTGGACCCATGCTTCCGCACACAGAGGGGCTTCCAGAACCTTGTACAGAGGGAGTGGGTGGTCATGGGGCACCCTTTCTTGGACAGACATGGACACATTAAGAAAAATGAAGAAGATGTTGTAAGGAATTATAAGATATTATTGAAAACACTTAATATACTGTAGGTCTTCTCCAGTGAAGCTGCATTTTTTTTTTTTTTTTTTGTAAAGTAAAATTCATATGTGTTCCTGTGACCAAGAATCACCTAAATTAAAACGACTATTTTATATTTTTACAACTTATAAACATTTATTTTTAATTGATTTCATTCAACAGGTTCAACTGTAGCAATTTGATTGTATAGTTGATTTAATTTAGATTGTCCTTATAACAGGTTTTTTTTTCCTTTGTGTTTCAGTCGCCTGTCTTCCTGATGTTTCTAGATTGTGTCTGGCAAATGCTGCAACAGTTCCCATCAGCTTTTGCTTTCAGTGAGACCTACCTAACAACCTTATGGGACAGTACATTCATTGGGCTGTTTGAGACTTTCCTTTTCAATAGCCAGCACCAGAGAATGATGTGCTCTAAGGAAGGAATACCATATGGTCCTAAAAAGGGAGCTCAGCTTTTGTCAGTCTGGGACTGGTCATTGCAGTTCAAAAATGAGGAACAGTCACTGTTCAAAAACCCGCTTTATGTTGCTGAGCATGAAGTCGTGAAACACAGAAGGGAATCTGCTTCCTTAGAAGACTCTAAACGGTCTTTGGCTGAGGAAAAAGGGGCAAGTGCATTAGAGAGCAGCACAGAAGTAAATAAAGACTCTTCTCTGGTCAGGAACCTGGGATATTTGATTGTAGATGACTATAATGATACTCTACAAACAATCAGTAAGAGTGACCTTGACATCCTCCTACCCCAAGTCAAAGGCCCCTTGATTAAATTATGGTCACAGTGCTTTCTACGTTGGTTGATTCCAGTCCAGATCATAGGTGGTGGTTCTCCATCAGAGTATTTCCAACAGTGTATCCTGGTGGAAGAGATCCTGCACTTAAAGCACAGGGTGAAAGTTCTGGAAAGTTCCCAACAGGACATTCCAAATGATAGAGTGCGCCGACCGAAGAGCGATTTGTTCTTCAGTCAGGACATACATGGTGTTCCACATAAACTTAAGGCAGATGTCCTCACCTCTTCATTCCCTTATTTGCCTCTTGGGCCCCTGAACAGGAGGAACATTCTTGGCACACCTCTGAGCAAGTATTTTGAGGAAAGCATGGTGGCCTATGGCCTAGGTGTTAGTGAGAATGGGGCAGCTGCTGAGCTAGAGGATACAGATGATTCGGAGGGCAGAAATTCAAAATCCAGGGGAGAAAACCTTGAGTAAGACTATGCGGAATGGAAATAGGGCAGTAGTTAATTATCACAATAATTTAGGTTACTGATAATGATTATAAATTTTATTGAGGCTTTCCTGTTCTTGGAAAGTTGTCAAGGACATTGTTCTAACAGCATTTTGAGAGATATTCTGGAAAAGAATGATGTGTTGAAGGATAGCCGAGGTGCAAAAAATAATTAATGGCAAAATGTTATGGCAATATTATTACACAAATTACTTCTTTATCTTTCAGTTGTTGGCTTTTATGTGCATTGAACCAAATTAAGATTTACCAGACAAAAATTTCCTCAAAGTGTTTTATGCTGCTGGAGCTGTGAAAAATTTTTGTTTATAACTAGAACTAGGAATAACTGTTTAAGTCAAGAGCTGTAGTTTTTTCCTGGAGAAATAAGTCTGATATCAAAAGAGAGGAAAACAATTTGGGTTAATAATTTTATTCTCTACTCCTGAATAGATGATGATTCATGGTTTGAACTAGTGCCTCTGGATTAATCTCATTTAGTTGGGGGAGTTAATCATGTAATATATATAGGAGATTCTAATATTTACAACAGGAAATCAATTATAAAATTCCTTAGCTAGTTGGCTTTTAGTATTTGTGACATTGTGATCTTTGCACCATATTTTATCCTGGCATATCAGTCTTTCTTGAATGAAGCAGAACTAGTGAAGGAAACTCCTATGTCTCAAATTATTTTCAAACTGTTACATTAATTTATGTTTGGTTATTTTGTGCATTTTTCAACATTGTGCAACATTTTCTTATTGTCATTATCTGAAAGCATATAATGTAAGCCAAGTATATTGTTACTTCCTGATATTTACTTAATATATCATGAGCTGGTTGGTACCTTTAGTTTGATTTTGTTATATCTGAAGAAATAGATATATTTGTTTCAAGTTTTTTTCAATTACGTGTAATTTTCACTTTTGTTTAATATGTAAGGTCATAAAATACATACAATTGATGATATTTGTATTTAAATAAAACCTTTTTTCTTAAAAGACCAGAAGATATGTATTCATCAAGTGTAAGCAATAAATGAAAAATGCATGAGCAGCTAGAGTTTTTTGATGAGTAAGAGCTGCGGTAAAATATAGATGAAGTAGTCGCACAAATTGTAGAAAGATTGTCATTATACTTAAGAAATAAAGTGTGATACTGGTGAAATTCAAAACGAGCCTCAGTGGCTTCAGTTTCAGTTTTATGAGCAAGGGAACAAGTTGACTGTGCTACCTCATTTTGCAGAGGTATTTATTTCATCACTTTCAAAGGACCTAACATTCCTTTTGATCAATATTGCAGATAATTTGAATGGAAATGTGACAATTTCAGACAACAAAATTACACATACAGCCCACATACTGTCTTCGTCTACAGTAGTTCATCCCAGTAGTGAACTTAGCTTATACAAGTAGTAAATTCTTTTTGAAATAAAGGTCGACATGCCAAAGGTTGATTGCCCTTGAATGCAATTTTGAAAATGATAAATGAAAACTTCGTTTTTCTTTGGCAGTGCAATGGACATTCAAAAAGAGTCATTCAGTGCTTGGAAATTATAAAAATCTCTCAATTTTTGTGATGGCTGTAATAGATTGTATTAAGGTAGTGTCTACATCCTTGATCATATGTGGTACAGTTTTTCAAGAAACTATAGTTTATTTTATTTATGGTATGGAATGCCTCTACAATTTTGTGTTATTAAATGGCTGTAGATCGGCTATGCATTTAATCCTAATTTACACCATAAACATTGTATAGAAATTAAGAGATAGGATAACATTAATTATGGTCAAGATTAGAAGTGATTTACTGGAAAACATTAGCATATAAGTGTATATAACAAATTTAATTAGTTAATAGAATTCAAAACTTTAATACAGGAATCGCATTTCTTTCCCGTATGAATCTGAAGATGGTTAAATATAATGTATGAATAAAATGAAGGTGAAATGAGCACCCCAATCAAAGCATTGACTTCATGTCAAGGGTGCAGATTTATAAGTAAGGCAGACCTTTTTATGCAGCAAAATAACTTTTGTGATATGGACAATTTATTTAAGGAAAAACCTAGTAGCTGGTTTAGTGGTTTAGCCTCAGTAATGCAATTGCATGCTAATTGAATAGAAAAATAATCATTACCTTGTTATTTATAGGCACAAGTTTTAACGTTTTGGTAAATAAATTTCTGCACTGCTGCTACTACTTATAAGTGCAAATGAGGGTGGTACAATTTTAAGAAATAAAGATATGATATTGATATTTAAATAATGTTTCCACTATTCTTATCAACAAACTTGAAAATAATGGTTTTTTTCTCGGCAGTATCACTTGAACTGCACAAAGAAGCATAAAACATTGAGGTACATTTCTATGCGAAGACACTATATATATATATCTGTAGCTATATCCCAAATAAAGTTATGAATAGATTTTGATAACATTTTCAGGATAGATCAGAAATTGGGTAACTTAAAAGTGATAAAATTTAGGTGATCCAGTTATTAATCGGTAAATTATTAGTTAGGTATTTGTCTGATAACAACATGATGCAAAACGTAGACGAATTTTGATTAAATTTTCAGGATAGGACAAGAATGAAATTTTGGTGGTGAGTAATTAAGTAATTTGTTAACTTATTAATAAAATTAATAATAATGAGAATTGAGCCGCCGTGGCGGAGGTTTGCGCTCTCTGAGTGCTTTGCTTGTTTGCGTGTATTTTTGCATTATGTTTTTGCGACACTTTTCCCATACGAATGGGCGCCAAATCAAATATTTGTCAGCTATAGTAAATATTGATGAAAAAGTAGTTTGAATTCTTATATCAACATGAATTGTTAAAACTAGTTTTGGCCCAGCTCCGTTGTGTAGTTGATCAATCATTTTCAATTACATTACAACACGGTGGGACTCAACCGCGATAGGCCAAATACAGTTGTAAATTC
This sequence comes from Lingula anatina, assembly GCF_001039355.2. Next base: position 729,310 of record NW_019774069.1, read on the forward strand.
CTTGACTTTGTGTAAAATCAAGCGAAATTTCACTGTATTTTGGAGAATAGCCACGCGTATGTAGGGTCAGAAATAATGGTCGGCAGTGAATCAAAACTGACAGGATTCATCCACGGATATACTCCAGGCTGATTGCTTTCTCTAAATTTCAATCTATTTTACAACAGTATGAATTCACCGTGTTCTTTAAGTCACGTCAAAAGTCATCAAGCCATTGCTTTCTTGTTGGAAGACATTCTGGGCGCAAATAGTTTAACTCAAACCTACCTCACGCGGATTCCCAGCAATATTAAATAACATTGGTTTTATTTTTATTCAGAGTTCAAGGCTCTCGCCCCTAAATAATGTTAGGCGTTTTTCTATATACATACAACTCGACTTTTCGCAGGATTAAGAGGAGAGTGGGGTCAAATATATGGGTGACCCAGGGCTTGCGTCAGCGTCTCCAATTTTGTGAAGGACAAAAGGGGACGTTGACACAGGGTCACCTCCTTGTCGTTCACACAGTGGAACAAAGAAAGCGTAATTATATGTCACGTACATTTTAACTCTTGAGAAATATCGCCAGTTTAGTACCTGTGGCTTTGGCGTAGTATGGTTATGGGCGGTTTCATCACATATCACTGACTGATTGAGGTAAGATTTTTTGACGGTATTCACATAATTTGTATTATACGAAAATAATACAAGGCATTATCGCAAGGTGTAGTTGATCAATCATTTTCAATTACAGGTGAAAACTCTGACTGTGGAAAACACCTTGTAAAAAGGCATTTGAAAACTCTCCTGCGCCATTTTGTTCACGCCCTTTCTCATTCTTCGTCTAAATGAAATGAGAAATGATAACTCTCAACTGTGTTCGGCTCGTTAGGATATTTTCTTATCCACTGCGAAGATCATATTCTGCAATACTTCTGTCGCAACAAAAACACATTGAGCAGGGCGAATTAGTTCGTTCGAGCAGCGATTTGAGAGTAAAAACTGTAATTACAGGTGTAACAGGAATGGAAGTCCGCTAGGAACCGTACAGTAGTCCGCTTCCCGTTACTTTGTGCAGGTGACATTCGTCCTATATACTAACCCCAATACTCCATGGCCAACTAACCCTAACCAGTTCTAATCATATGGGAGCCCGGACTTCCATATATATATATATATATATATATATTTACTACAGTTAGAGTACCCTAGCCCCGTTCTCAAATATCTGTCTTCTGCCGATTTATATCAGCTTGTTTAATGCACCGTGCTATATTAAACAGTACGTTATTACTTTATAACTAAAATTCAGCAGAAGGACCAATTCGAAAACAGATGAGAGAGCCTAAAGCCCCCTTTACACTGGACGGCGTCCCTTCTGCGTCCAGCAGTTCGGCCCCATTTGAGAGTTAAAGAATTATAATACTTTACGTGCCGACAACTGGCCGATCATTGAGCATTCATTCTGATACCAAATCAATGCTCGTGCCTCCTTATTAAGACCACAGCGATGCCAAATTTCATGGTCGCAGAAAGGACGCCGTCCAGTGTAAAGGGGGTATAATGAAGAAAAGCGGTTTGATGAATATCGCTTTCAAAGAGATCTCCCACACTTGAACAGTTATCAACGCTTTTTTAACGCCTAATTAATCACAATGGGGCCTTTCAGAATGGGAGGCCATTCAGAATAGCCGAGTGCAAGGTAGGCCACGACCTAAATATGGCGGACCAACATGATGGGAAGACCGCTTAATCCTGTAATGGTCTCTCCGCCTCTCACACGGTTCCCCACGCGTCATCCCTCGACCGGTTGAACTGAGCCGAGATTTAATTACTGTGCCCCTCCAGTTAAATCGGTTTTGTTCCTTGATTTATATTCTACAAGTATAACGTTATAAAAATTATGTTAATCTTCCGTATAAAGCGGTTAATTGGAACTTGTCACTGAATATATATATATATATATATATATATATATATATATATATATATATATATATATATATATATATATATATATATATATATATATATAAAAAATTTAAAAAAAAAAAAAACGGGCGAAATATACCCTGCCGACAGTAAAATAAACATTAGATAAACAATTTTCATTTGTGGTCCAAAATTGTATCAGAAATGGCAAACTATAATGGAACCACAATATAAATTTTCAGTCAGCAACAGAAAGCCCTGTTTTCCTACTGCACCAAGTGCTTTGCTGAGCTGAAACTGTCTGACAATTTTCTGGGGAACATGTGTTACATACTATTAACCATGACACAAAACACCTTGAGTTACAGTTTAAATATTTATGAAAACATGTTTACGTCATGTATAATTTACCATGCCTGAATCACTACAAAAAATCGCGATAGAAAAATTAAAATTAAATGGCCCAGAACATACGTTACCGGAACATACGTTACCATTAGGGCTCTTTACATAATGTAAAGACATGGTAAAAATTAAAAATTAAATTAAAATTGAGACAGGATTTTTTCTATACACATATTTTTTTAAATTGAATACAACATTGGATCCATTCAAGTTTATTTTTTGGGCACTTTTGTAACAGAGTACTAGAGCACTTTTTGGACACTTTAGCATGTGAAATGCACCTCTATATTAGGTTTGGGATATTTCACATAAAAGAAATGGGGAAAAGTTATTTTGAAGAATACATGCCTTTATAACGTATCGAATCTCAGACACGAATAAAATATCCAGCATTTCATTGTTAAAAAAAAAAAAACACATTGATAGGGATTCAAATGAGGCCATTTGGGGAAAAATCAGAATCCTCAGTTAAAGAAAATATGCTTTCTGCTGAGTTTGATTTTGAGTATATGTGACTAGATTATCTTCAAATATCCCAAACATGTCCGTTTTAGATTGATGTAAGTGTTAATATCATTGAATATATTATTTCCAGAGCAAGCAAAAAATAGACGGATAACCTGCCAATGAACCATAGCTTTGAAAATCCCGCGTTCTCCGGTGCATCTGATGAAAATTTACCAGACCAGAAAAAAACGCCACGCTGTCTTGCTTCTCCGGGTTCTACGCGTTCATCCAAGATGTCTACCCGCTCACTGTTCTGCGCAGCTCTGACCGGGATTATCGTGTTCGCACTCGGTCTTGGGCTAGGGTTTTTGCTAGGATATTTTGCCTACAAGACACCAGGAGAGGACACATCAGCGACTGGGAACTCTGCTTCCAATTCGGAAACCATGAATGGACAAACAACAACATCCGGCAACACGCGACCACCGACCACCCAGTCCACCAGTCCAACCAGTGCTTGTAACGACGTGTGTAAAGAAGAACTCAAGTGCCCACAAAGTCCGCCAATTACGCAGTCTGAGTCATCGTCTTCCAGAGGGATATTTGAAATGGTGAGCGTAGACGAGATGGAAGAAGTTCATAAGTATATGGTTCAGCAAGGGTTAGTTGACCAGAGTCCTTCAAGTTTGCAAAATTCTTATATCTATAGCATGTCTCTGTACCTCCCCAACAAAGATGAAGCCATTGCACACTTGGATGAAGGTTTGGCCTCTCCTGGGCGTTACGCAGACGTCCACGTTCATCGTGGAAATAGAAACGCCCCAGATCTCATGGAATACAGAGTAGGCCCTCTCGGCGGTGCCATGAATGCCACTGCTCTCTACAATGATGGTGAATTACCCTACAACTCTCGTCCAATGGATCCTTTTGAAATGTATGGACTCAATGAGCAGGTTATTTTAGCCATGTCTATTCTCAGGCCGTTGCTAATGGAGAGTTTCGACGGGGCTTATTACCCTGATGGTGGTATGTCATTAATTTTTCAAGCTCCTCCAGGACTGCTGCCGGAGGAGCGCGAGACGCGGTTTCTCATGACTCTTTTGGTCGACGGCACAATTAATGGGCATGATTTGCATCCTCTACCACTCACTGGAACCGTGCACAATCCTGGAACAGACAAATCCCAGTGGTATTCTTACAATTTTTATTATTTGAATCAAGGGCCTTTCAGCACGGCTGAAGAATTGCTTGAAGCTTATCAAAACGGCACCATAAGGAAATTTGCACTACCCAGAGGCCACCGCCAGACTTTGTTTAAAACCACTTTCCCTAAACAAGATGGCAACAAACCTCGTGATATGTCCAACAAAGCACCGCCACGGACGTACGAACCAGCTGGCCGACGCTACACAGTGCACGACCACACAGTGAAGTGGATGGACTGGGAGTTTACAGTGTTTGGAAATCAGTTACGTGGCCCAGGGGTGATGAACGTCCAGTTCAAGGGTGAACGTATCGTGTACGAAAATTCATTAAATGAAGTTGGCTTGATCTACGCATCCGATGCCAGCTCTGGTGCAAACATCGTGTACTTGGACGCGACATTTGGGCTCGGACAGTGGCACGATGCCATCAAAGGGGTGGATTGTCCTGAACACGCCACCCTCCTCGATGTACCGTGGTGGTACGTGGGACTTCAGAGACCAGTATCTGCGAAAGCAATTTGTATATTTGAAATGGATGGCCAAGAAGCGATGTGGAGAAGAAAGGACATATTTGCTGCAGGACTGAGAAATACATATCTTGTCGCCAGGATTCCCATGTCTGTCGGCAACTATGACTACACTATAGATTTTCGCTTTTATTTAGATGGGCGAATGCAGAGCACGGGGATGGCGTCTGGGTTCATCCATTCAAGCTTTTGGGACCAAGGAAATCCACATGCTGGTAACGATAAAACAACAGATCCGTTTGGTTATAGAGTGTCAGAATACACTCATGGTGCACTGCATGACCACACTTTTGGTTTTAAGGTCGATCTCGACATCTTGGGAAAAAAGAATAAATTTGAAGCGATTCATTGGAAAGCTGGAAATGTCATCGATGCTTTAAAAACTCAAAACAACAATATTACAGCAAAACCCCCGTACTTCTTGTATAATGAGACACGTTTTGTTGAATGGGAAACGTTGGCGACAGAAGCAGGACTTAAACTTAGTTATGCAAATCCCAAGATCTGGACTGTTATTAACGAGGAGCACAAAAACAAATGGGGTGTTCCTCGAGGTTATCGTATAGTACCGATGTCTGCCTATGGTCAGGTTGTTCCCGACTCACACCCAGCCATGAGCGCCTTGTCTTATACTAAATATCAATGTGCAGTCACAAAACGTAAAGAGAACGAACGTTTTATCACCGGAACATACGCCCAGAATCGATTAGCGAATCCTACAGGATCGTTGGAACGGATGTTGGATGGAGAAAACATCGTGAATGAAGATCTTATCACTTGGGTGAGCGTTGGGTTTATACACGTACCTACATCAGAGGACGTCCCGATGACAGCTCGCGTAGAAACCGGGTTTTGGCTAAAACCATGGAACTATTTTGACACCACAGCAGTTTTTGATGTACCTCAATATGTGGACACACTGGACCACAGCATCACAGAGAGGCCACCTGCGCCTACAGATTGCTATCAACCTGTTAAAGAGAACTGCTATTTTTGTTAAAGTTGAACAAATAACTTCACCTCTTTAGGCACATCTATAACCAAGGAAATGAAACGGCATAAAATATAAACCATTGGTTCAACTTAGATTAACAGCACAAAAATTAGGTACAATCTGTTGCGTGTAACCTAACTAGAATTTGAGTGCATCCTTACTGATATAGCATAGAAGCACGCTATAAATCAGTCCGGATTTTCTCTTTATTTTTTCAATTTAACGTTAAACATATAAACTATTTGGTTAAAGGTCCAAATATAAGTAAAGTCCACTTTTCTATAACTGAGGCTTAAGACTTAAAATTACTTACGATTTAATATAACACTTATGTAGATGGAAGCACCATTCGCATAGAGCTTTTTACACACTTCTTGAGAGGACAAGAAAGAAATATATATATACAAGTGCAGTATATTAAAAAAGGTTAGGAAAATAGTAAAGGATGAAAAGAAACACCGCCAGATTGTACATAGTCAAGTTTAATAACCAAGTTTTCTATAGTTGTCTTTAAATTCATTTATAAAAATCGTTTATCATTTAGTACACACTTAAACGGAATGACAATTAGTATTTTTTAAAACAATACTTTGATCTTGCTTTACATGTATTTGATGTAATTTTCTTTTTATCATATATAACTTTTCGTAACGTTTATTGTTGTTTTAACGTCTTTGAAATCGGACCTACTTTCTGGTGTATAGTGAAATAATAATGCTATTAACATATTACTGAGTATGTGTTTTGCATTTTAAATTGTTTTATATTTATTCATTGAATCATTGCAAAGACCCATTTTGAAGTAGCAACAGTAATTGTGGATCCATTGATGTGTTGTACATATTCAAAATTTGAATACGAATTCAATAAAGTTCAGTCTATTGGGCAGTATACGTAGTAATGGCACTAATACTGCCTGAAAAATTTCGTAAACCGGGTAATCTGATTGCAGCGTTTAGTAGCCTTGCTAACATTTTAGTACACTGAACTTTGAGATTTTGATTTTGATTGCAACCATACTTGAGCTCTGGCTGTTGTTGCTTATCCTCTACCAGGGTCACAGATTAATTTTTCACTAGATATTCACAGATAAATTAGGTCTCTGGTGAATTCACAACACAAATCTTTCGATCTGCAGAAAAGTGCACAGAATTTATCTGGGGCCATGGTGGGCCACAGTGTGTCATAATTTAAAATGTTTCTCCTAAAAATCATGGATAATAGGCTATAAATCTAGCATAAAATGGTCATTCAATTTTTTTACGTTCTTCCTCCCTATAGGTGTAACATATCTCTTACTTACTACTGGCACACATTAAACAGATAAACAATTCCTCATATTAGTTTGATAAACTATTTCACCAATAAATTTTTTTTAATTGGACAAATTTTCAAACGGCAAAATCAGTAAAATAATTTTTAATAAACGTATCCATCGCATCTCAAGATTTTATAATAATAATAATAATTATTATTATTATTATTATTATTTGAAAATTGCATTAAGTAATTCTTGTAGGGCTAAACTGCGGGCGCATCTTTTTTTTTTTTTTTTTTTTTGCCTTAGTGAATGTGAAAAGGGACTTTTTTTTTGGGGGGGGGGGGTGCGGCAAATTTACGACCGGTAGGTTAAGGAAAGTTGGATAAACCCCTTAGACTGGGTTCCCATCCCTAGATCGATCTAACGGGATCGGTCCATCTCCACGGGGTTTCTCGCTAAATTGCTTTCAGCTTAAGTGGCTTATATAGATGTCTGGCACGATAACTTAAAGCTGCTTAACGATAGTTAATCACCCCTTAACAGCTTCAGTAGGCGTGACAGACATCTAAGCCGCTTAAGTTAATTGAAATTAAGAGAGAATCCCCTTGGAGATAGTTCAATCCAGAGTTAGTACGATAGGGTTTGGGAATGGCCTTAGTTAATTGTTGCATGGCTAGTGTTGATTTTCGCATTTATATATAGGCCTAAATATTTGCATTAATTATTTTTATATATAGGCCTATATATTGCCGAAATGTCGAGACTTTTCTACTGAACCATGCAGTGCTTTAGACAAGGCAGTTAGTTTATTGTTTGATACTGGCGAACCTGACTACACATTTAGGCCTATCTATTCTCATGTGATAAACGTCTTTGAAACAAATTGACACATCCTTACCTAGGGGTCCGCCATATAGATAAACGTCCCAATNGGTCTCTGGTGAATTCACAACACAAATCTTTCGATCTGCAGAAAAGTGCACAGAATTTATCCGGGGCCATGGTGGGCCACAGTGTGTCATAATTTAAAATGTTTCTCATAAAAATCATGGATAATAGGCTATAAATCTAGCATAAAATGGTCATTCAATTTTTTTACGTTCTTCCTCCCTATAGGTGTTAAATATCTCTTACTTACTACTGGCACACATTAAACAGATAAACAATTCCTCATATTAGTTTGATAAACTATTTCACCAATAAATTTTTTTTAATTGGACAAATTTTCAAACGGCAAAATCAGTAAAATAATTTTTGATAAACGTATCCATCGCATCTCAAGATTTTATAATAATAATAATAATAATTATTATTTTTTGAAAATTGCAGTAAGTAATTCTTGTAGGGCTAAACTGCGGCGCATCTTTTTTTTTTTTTTTTTTTTTTTTTATTTTTTTTTTTTTTTGCCTTAGTGAATGTGAGAAGGGACTTTTTTTTGGGGGGGGGGGGGGGTGTGCGGCAAATTTACGACCGGTAGGTTAAGGAAAGATGGATAAACCCCTTAGACTGGGTTCCCATCCCTAGATCGATCTAACGGGATCGGTCCATCTCCACGGGGTTTCTCGCTAAATTGCTTTCAGCTTAAGTGGCTTATATAGATGTCTGGCACGATAACTTAAAGCTGCTTAACGATAGTTATTCACCACTTAACAGCTTCAGTAGGCGTGACAGACATCTAAGCCGTTTAAGTTAATTGAAATTAAGAGAGAATCCCCTTGGAGATAGTTCAATCCAGAGTTAGTACGATAGGGTTTGGGAATGGTCTTAGCTAGTTAATTGTTGCATGGCTAGTTTTGATTTTCGCATTTATATTTAGGCCTAAATATTTGCATTAATTATTTTTATATATAGGCCTATATATTGCCGAAATGTTGAGACTTTTCTACTGAACCATGCAGTGCTTCAAAACAAGGCAGTTAGTTTATTGTTTGATACTGGCGAACCTGACTACACATTTATCTATTCTCATGTGATAAACGTCTTTGAAACATTCTTACCTAGACATATTATATGTTTTTGTTCGATCAACGGCAGTACATGGTCCTTCTAAGACCACTATTCTCATTAAAATTATTTTTCCTATCACTTATTTGTCCTTTACACAAATAAATCATGTGTAGAATATTGTGTATGCCAAGTCTAGATCAGTCTACATGCAGCCGTCTACCATGCCAGGCCCGGGTGCATGACCACCATATTTTAAACATTAAAATATGTTAATGTTATCATTATTATTAAAGTCACAAAATACTCACAATGAGTTTGGAAACATATATCTACACAGTAACTCACACTCAGCAAAGCTTCTATTCCTTTAGTTTTTAGGATAGCAATGACATTTTTATTATCACTTTGGGAATACTAATGAACAGATACTGGGTCAAATGACATAATTGGTCTCTACTCCCGCCAAATGTTGCATTATGGGAATGGTTTTCAAATATGGCTGACAGTGTTTCATTCGAAAGGCTCCGACAACAATAAAATACGAAATGTCTGCTACGGGTGATGAATTTCAAGTTGTTTTTGTGATAGATGTCAAGGGTAGGCACGAGAAAGGTGCCGGTGAATGTAGAACTGACAATACTATAAAATCCATTCAGCTAGCGGTTTTAAAACTCCTCACATACTTCACGAACAAAAACACCCGCTCGGTGTTAAAATGGGGAGTGAAATATTACAACTTTTGTGGTAAGTCAGAACAAATACGTAAGTATGGGTTTAAAGACTTCAGTGGGAAAACATACGAAGAGTTTGAAGCAGAGGTGGAAAGACTATTACACTCCGAAAGATTAAAACTGGAGAACCGAGTTAAATCGCCTCACAAAAACAAACTTAAACAAATGCAAACATTGATTGATGAAGACTCTATCTATAACGATATTAATCTGATCGGGGATGCAGATGACGAAAAACACCCTTCCATGAAAATCAGAGAAGCCTTGCAACAAGCAGCTAACGAGTTTCACTGGGATCGACCTTTGTCTGTATTGGGATCACCTGTACGCGGCAAGCGTTCTCAACATGCAGTCACAGTAGCTGACAACATACGTGGCTTGACAGGGAACCACATTTTTTTGTTTGCTGCCTGTCCACAGAGCAGCAGTGATTTGTGTCGATTCACAGAGTGCTACAGAGATGATTTTCAGCCACACCGCAATGCTTTCATTACAAGAAACCTGGAGAGAGACCTGCAATTATCAAGAAAGATTGATGTACATTGGATTAACATTGTAGATAATCCAGTCAAGGTAAATATATGTTATAAAAGCATTCTGCAGTTTGCAGACACTAAACAGTCAGACACAATTTGCCTAATTTTAATTATTAACATGCTCTGTGAAAATGAAAGTCATCCAAATTTGAAAAAACATGTTTTTATAAATGATCATATATACTGTAGTAAAGAAGTCACTTTATTTGATCTTGGACCTAACAAATAACATTCTTCACATGCAGTAGCTGATGTTTAGATGCCCTTTTAACAAGACATATTCTACTTGAAAAGACGGAAAAACTTCTAATTAATCTAATATCTGTCTTTTATTGGAAATTTTCCTAGACTAAAGATTTCCATGGAATTGAAACAGTGGACAGAATATTTTGTGAACTTAGAGGTGGTGTTCTGCCGATAGAAACAGTTGTCCAGTTAAACACCAGTGTTGGACATGTACTTCTCCCTTTTTCAATCCAAAGACAGCACAGCTCAGAGTTCTTAGAATATTCTGATGATGGTGCCACCAGTAGTTGCAGATCAGAGGACAAGAGATCCTGCTTTTCTTTGCCTTTTTCCTCTGTATTAGATCATTATTTAACAAAACGCAAAGGTGACACTGATAAGAGCCAACAGCAGAAAAGCAAGGCCTATACATTGTTGTGCAATCAGTCAGGTAGGTATGGACATGAGATTTGAGTAAATCAATTTTAAGTTGTCTTAGTTGACTAAGTTTTTGATAAGGGACTTCTGAAATTTAAAAAAAAAACTGTCATTAAGCTAAGTTTTTATAAAAGTAATATTTATGCTGGACTGCTAAGATAAAATTCTACTGCAGTTTATGAGAAAGGATATTAGAATAGATTCATTTGTTATTTGTGTGTCAATGTCATACTGTGGCAAAGTTGAAAGAGCCTACATATTTTTTATTTTAGATGGCAATGCAGATGTTGTGTGTGCACTTTGTTTACAGCCTATGTTTAGTCCAGTGAATCACAGGTATTAGTCAGTTTTTGAGAACATGATTTTATACAGTAAAATGATAAAGATGTATATGTACAAGTTTACCTCCATATTAAGGTATACAGTTTGGATTTTTTTTTTATGAATGTAGTATGCCATGTTGATTTGATCTGTTTGATACCCAGTCACCCTCCTACCTCTGAGATATATGTTAATTTATCTGTTTCTTTATATATCAAACAATTTGAATTTTCTCTTTGGATTTAAAAATGAAAACTTTATTTAATCAATCATTACCTTTAGATTCACTGACAGTGCTGATAATAATGCAGCCAAGAAATTTGTAGTCAGGATGCCAAGTGAAGTAGAACTTAAAATCCAGTCAGTTGACTCTGAGACTCCTGAGGTTTGCAGTATGATCACAGTTAACACAGCTGACACAGCAGTTACAGCTGACATGGTGCAAGACCAGGATAGAGTTGTATCAGAAGTTGTCCCTGCTGGGTTTAAGTGTAACACATACCAAATATGTGGCACAATAGAAACTGGCAGCCTTCCTTTGGATTGGTTTGACTGTGATCGGGTGTATTGTTGTACAGGGAACACCTTTGACACTAGAAGAGGCATTGTCTTGGATGAGGCATCTGAAACATTTCAGGCTCTCTTAATGGAGCTTTTTAAACAAAAATTAAACTTGGTAAGCTTATTGTTTAAGATCAGAATATTTATGTTTGTTCACAAATTATTGTTCATTTGCTTTAGTATTTCTAGATTTTGTTATTTTTTATGGATTTTCACATTAGACCTAAACAACTTGTAGAACTACTTGTAGAACCTATTGATTATTTATTTATTTTTGTCAGGTTCTTGAAGACAGCAGCAGAGGGGTGTTTCCTTCTAAAATCATGCTGCAACCCCTAACCCCACTAAGTGCAACCCTGACTACCATCAGACCAGCCATGGTGTTACAGTTGGAGAAACTGCTCTCCTTGCCACGCCCAGATAACACAGCACAATCTGCGGGTCTGCAGCACTTTGTCACAAAAAGTGTGAAGCACATTCAGTCCATTTTAAGGCCTGCTGTACCTCAGTCAGGTTAGCCTGCATTTGATTTTTTACTCCATATAATTATATAGAAAAGTTTGAATATGTAAGCCCATTTGCCCTTGAAAAAAATTATTAGTTACTTGCAAATGTTTTCTTTTGATATTATTAAAAGAGAGACTAAAGAAAGAGATTAAAATCATCAGAACTAATATATGTACCACTCGTTTCATCTATTAACCTTGTCTTAATCATTCTTTTTGTAATTAGATTTATTTCATAAAATAATATGTACCAAATTCAATTAAATAAATTGCAGTACTTTTTTTAAGTGTCTACACTTGCACAAGAGGAAGCCATGTCACATCAATCTGATCACTATGTTTTCCACTGTGGCACTCTAGAGCAGTGGCACCTGGCAGGAAACCACTCCAAAGTGAATGACTTTGTGCAGGAGTTTAGGTAGTACCATAATAACTTCAACTTCATGGTGTATTTAATTAAGTTACTGTACTATTGAAGTGAATTGATGTAAAGGGTTTTTGTTCATCTCCTATAATGGCATCCAATTGCCTTAATACCTACTCAGTTACAAGCCTGAAAGTGTTAATCTTATATTTCATGGCAGGACATCTTCATTCGGTAAAAGATGCAGTACTGAGTTACAGAAGAAACTTGCCAAATACTATCAGAAAGCAGACCAACCTAAAACTATGAAAGGGCCCATGGAACTCGAAGAAATGTTTAGTACTGCAAAGCAAAACAGTAAGTTTTAAGCTTCTTGGAGCGACAAATGCAGTTCAGTACCTTGTTAATATTCAGCAGCTGTGTGCTACAACCATAATGAAGTTACTTACACCAAATTTGTTTTTGCTGTGACTTTAGTTTGTTCTGAATTAAATGTAGGCCATTGGCTGAACCTTTTGAATAAATATTTATAACAGACTCCATTTTGTTCACTTCATCTGGATATATTTTGTATTGCATCACAAAAAGTGCCAAATTCTTTTTATTTCAGATGTGGTTGGGGATGGCAAAAATCAAAAGAAACAACTAGAGAGACTGGCATCTTCTATCAAAACCACCAGGGGGAAGCACCTTGTGGATACAATTAATCACATCAAGACAAACCAAAAGAAAGGTGAATCTGAATCCAACTCCAATGTCATAGATGAGGGGGAAATTAGACAGAAGAAACTTGAGGCTAAAGTTAAAGAACGAAGAGATAAAATACAAGCCAATGTTGCCAAACATGGTAAGGATCTTAATTTAATACAAGTGAAGATAATTTAACATGTGTTGTTCACATTTTTAAAAGAAGACAAAACTTATTGTTCTCTTATTTTTTTGCTTGTTAATTCAATATTTATACAATATATACATTTTAGAATTGATCATCTCTGATTTGTTGATGAAGAGCCTTTCTTCAATCTTTTTCAAAGAAGATTAAATGATTTGGAAAGCTGTCTATGTTACATTCATATGTAATGATTTAATTTTAACTGCCGTTGCTTATTTAAATGTTACTCTAATGAAATAGTAAGATGTGCTTTTCAATTTTTTTTTTCTTTCAGATTTCACTGAAGAAAGGGATTTACTTAAGAGTCTGCATGAAAATTACACACAGTGCATTAGTGGGAACATCTCACCTATTTCATGTGCTCAGAGTTTGGTCAACGTTATTGTGCACTTTTCAAAGAGCTTTTACCCAGATAAATATTCTGTAAGTGTTGTCTTGCAAGCTGAAACTGTGTGATGTTCACACCAAGCCCAATAAGAAGTTTGATATGCTTACTTAAACCATGATTTACTATAGATAAGTCAGATTTGTATTTCCCCAACTTATATATATCTTATGAGATTGAAGCAGCATTTATTGGTTGAGAAAATATTTAATCCTTTGAAAAAGTTTAAGAAAGAAGATGTTCCTTTTTTTATGAAAAGCAACTTGTATGGACAAAGCAAAAAAAAATGTTCAAACTTATTTTGAGTATTAGTATTTGTTTACTTTAATATTTTGTTGGTATTTATATGATTTAGGAGAAAAGCAGAGGATTATTGACAGATCACTTCCTAAAATCCTACAAAAGCTTAAGAGACAATCACATGTCAGAGAATGGAGAAAATGAAACCATGAAAATTGCAGAGTAAGTGTGCAGTACCTAAGGAGTAAAATGCCAGATGATTATGTATCAAGACTTGGATTTGTTTTTAACTTGATAAAGAGCAAATACAGGTGATTTGAGAGGCTGTGTAGACTTCTTTGAAAGCTGCATATTTGTTATTCAGCTGTTTTGGATATTGATATTACATTGTATTTCAACTACAACTACTTCTGTTCTGTAACCAAGTCGATTGCCTATCTCACATATCACCCTTCTTGAAGCTTTTTCAAACTTTGTTCCCTGTATAGGTATCAGCTGCAGGTATTGATGAGGATTGAGCTGGAGTCGGCATTACACAATGGCGAGGAGGAGGTGGGAGATGCCTGGGTGGAAGAGGTGTGTTCATTCAAGGGTCAAGCACTTTTAACTAATATAAGAGATGGAAAACTTATATGTAACAAGTCACCTTTATTTGGGACCCTTTTCAAGCAGTTATTGGCAATGTAGATCAGTGATTGCTCATTGTTCATGGTGCACTATAAAACACAAGTATGGCAAGTCGTGAAACACCAATAAAATGTAGTTCTTTAATACTGCCAAGCAATATTTGTAACAAATTAGATTTCTCTATATTTCAGGTGGCTAATATGCTAAGGAGAGCAGCTTTTTCGTCAGATCCAGCTTTCTTGCCACAATTCCTAAAAGAAGTGGTTCTAGAAAAGTAACTATATTTGTATTTTTATAAATTTATTTTAAAAAGTTGTTTCTGTTTAACTGACAGATCTGGGAAATTGATGACTTGATGTAAACAATATTACCTCTATGTCCACCACCCATTCAAAGGTATAAGCCTTTAGCTTGTTATATTATCATTAGTACAAATTTTGGGACTTCACGCCAAGCTATCTCAGTGTCATGTAGATTAACAATGTACTGATGACCAATTCCAGCTATGTGTATGTCCTGCCAAAGACTGTTGGGAGGATCTATGAAGAACTTATGACTGAGCCTCCTGAAGAATATGCATATCTGTTTTCCTGTGAGAATAGTGACAAAGATGATTCCATGAACCAATCCAACCCCTCTATAGCTGAACCACCAGCCCCAATGTCCCTGAGGTCAGCTTCTTCCATTGGGTCATGTTCTAATGATCCTTGGTCCAACAAATCTGGGTAAGTTTTATTTAATTTTCTCTAAATATATTGCCATGGTTTTGTTTTTGTGTATATTTTTATTTTGTACATAATCAAAAATGTAATACTGCAGTGGGGTCACTGTAGGGTGTTATTAAGGGGAGAAATGTGCATGAAAGAATTGAAGATTTCACTCTGGATCTTTTGTCAGAATTACTCTTTAAGAACCACAGCAAGTAATGGGACTGAAAAGTGATTCAGTGCCATCTGTTTAAGGATATTTGGTATTTTGCATTCTATATGATTAAGATGGGAAAGTTATTGCTATTTCACAAATGTTTTAAATTTGCTATTGTTAATTGTTTTGGTTGCAGAAGTAGAAGCAGAAGCCTGGTCTCTCACTCCAGTTTCACAGATGCAAGTTTAAAACGACAGATCATGATACCACAAGTGAAAAAACCAAAAGTTAGTTTTCAGAAATCCTTTATTTTTCAATATATATTTTAAGCAGCCTCTTGAGATCTTATGATATCTTGTTTGTTCTTAAATCCTTTAAATGTGATGTATACAATTAATAGAAATAGCCTGAATAAAATTTCCCAAGACGGTGTTGTTATATAATACAGTTGAATATTTTTTGCATTTTCTTTGATATTGACTGAAGGTAGTGCTGACACCAAATCTTCACTTTCCAGGTGGAAAAGGCAAAAGTCCGGGGTGCAAGGCCTGTTACAAGAAGTAGTGCAAAAAAGAGGAGTGCAAGAAAAAAGAAAATAATTGGTAAGCTGCACACCTTTATATTAAGTAGGAGGTCTAGTCAGATGTCACTGTTGCACTTTGCTGGGGTAATGTTATTTCTTCTATTTTACCATATTATCTGTGAATATGAAACTAGGTTGATAATGATAATCATCACTATTAGTTTAAGTCCTAACCATAATTTTTGTTTTTGATTTTGACAAACACAAGGTTAACTTTGGAATCCACAATTGAATTTTAGGGCCCCAAATGGAGGTGACAAAAGTAAAAAGAAATCTGTTTCTGGGTGGAGATGTTGCGGGTCAAACTTTCAAGGCTAAGACTAATCGTTTGGAGAGGCGCCACACCATGGCAGCGATTC
The DNA here is from genome assembly GCF_001039355.2 of Lingula anatina. The sequence continues at coordinate 745,639 of NW_019774069.1, forward strand.
CCACCAATGCATCTCATACCCCTAAGAAACATTCCACTCCTAGGAAACAAACGCCTGTAAAAACTCCCAGGAAAACCCCTAATAAGATGAACACGCCTAAGAAGGTCAGTCCCAGACATGCTAGACACTCCAGGAAAGCAAGATCAAGACACTGCAGTGGACATATAGTCAAAGGTAGGGTGGGAAACAACTGTAGGGCATTATGTCTGAGCAAATGGCTATTGTAATCCTTATTCAGTACAAATGTGTTGTTTAAGGACTGTGATGTTGTCATGTTATGAAAAAGTATACTGTGGTAATGAAACTATATGGCAACAATACTTAGATTATAAAAACTCACATGTTCACCTTTTAAGTCTACTTATTTTACATTTCAGCAATAATGAAAAATCATCATTATGCCTATCAAGCATAATGTGTACTGTTTATTTATCATTACATCATTTTAACTGTAATATGTTCCAAAGCCCACTCATTAATTGATGTCATTGTTATCCTAATTTGGCTTTATTATAGAGCACCACATCCTGAAGACCAAGATGGTCAGTGAAACCCCCAGACACAAGCAGGTTGCCATGGCATTACGTAAACAAGAAAGACAACAATCAGAGACATTACAAGATGTGGTTGTAGTTGAAGAATCTCCAGAGAAAGATCTCCTTGTAAAAAGTAAGTCATGTACCCTTTTAATTGAGATGATAATGGAAGCTGTGTATATATATATATGTTCATAAGTAGTTCAGGAACTTCAGATTTTACCTTATATTTAGAAACCATTGTGTACAAGTCAATAGGTATGTATGTTTGGACAGCCCCTGTGAGTGAAATCACAAGAATGAAAGTTTCATTTTTAATACTGAGGTTTTCACCACCATCATCCTGGCAAGCTTCAGGTGACTGATGTTCTTCATGATTAACTTTTTATCATTTTTGTTTAATGTATTAAACAGTAATGATAGTTATTATCTGATTTTATTACAGGTGCAGATTTAAATGCAAGTTCACTGCTGAATGGCAGTCAGAAAGTGAAATGTAAAGTCCAGGGGAAGTCTATCTTGGCCAGGAGAGGGTCTTTCTATTCCGAGGCATCCAGAACTTTACAAAAGCACAGAGAACTAGCAAAAAGAATTGCAGGTCATCAGCCTGTGATTCCTCTTCATCCAGAAATGAAACTAAAATTAAAGACACCAGTGAGGAAGAGGGGTGATTTCTTGCTTTCTCAAATAAGGAAAAGTAGTGAAAAGAAGATTGAAAATGCTGGAGAATCTCAGGATCTAAAGAAAAGTACCCCAGACAAAACTGGAAACTGCACACAGGTTACAAATAGTACCACTGCTGTCACTCCGAGGAGAGCAACCAAGAAAGCACTGTTTCTTTCTCCAGTTAGAACCCCAACAAGGACAAAGACTCCAACACCTAGAAGTTCAACCCAGGAAGAAACCTCTTGCCACACCAGTCTAACTCCAAGAAAAACACCCAAGAAAACAGGCACTCCAAGTTCTGTAAAGAGAGCAGTCTTCAATAAACTGGCAACCACTCCAGTGAAAACTTACCAAGAGACACCTGTTTCTTGTTCTACGAAAGTATCCAATGTTTGTATATCTGAAACACCTAGTAAACTAACCAACCCAGATTTTGTTTCCCCAGCTAAACAAACTGAATTTGAGTGGCTGACATGGGTGAGCACAACACCCCAGAAGGCTGGTAGTGGTATCAGTTTAGAGCAATCTTCATTTGCTGATACACCAAGCAAGAATACCAGATCAAGGACAGAAGTGGGACAATATGATGAACTTGGTGACAAAAATGGTGCATCTAGGTGTCAGACAGATGAGGGGTTATCAGACATTCACAACAAGGAAAGTAATGCTTTAACAGAGGCAGTAAAGCCTGCTAAATTAAAAGTGGAAAGGCAATGTGCAACAGACAGTGAACAGTTAACAGAACTTGACACCACAAACCAAAGCAAAACATCAAAAGTGCATCGCAAACAATCAGAAAGGCGGGCTGCCTCAAATTCTACAAAATCAAGGAAAAAGTTGGACAGTTCTTCAGGCGTGGAGAGTGAAAATGATACCACTCCTATGAAAGGTCAACTGTCAATCAAAACCTTTCTTCAGCACACTCCTCCTCAAGAGACTTTACTGTCGTCTGCCAGCCCCTTCACCCCTCCACCCATCAGAGTGCAAACAACCCCAGATACATTTGACAAATGGCACAGGAGGAAGTCTAGGCATGGATTGCATTCACCAGCAGCTGTGAAAACTAAAGCTGCTTCGAGTATATTTAATACTCAGCCTTGCCAAGCAAAGGAGACAGGAAGCAAAAGGCAAAAAAGTAGAAGGTCGATCAGTAATGGCCCTTCACCATCACATGGCAACTTGGGCAACTATGGCGAGGGTAATGTTATTGCAAAAGATGATGATTCAGAAACTGCAGAGAAGGGATGCAAGGACAATTCTATGCTGTCTCAAAATCAAAATGAAAACAGTTCTCTTTCTTTTCATGACTACATGGTATTTCTCAGCCCCAGTCATAGGAAAACCAGAAAGGCTGCACAGGAAGGGAAAATGAGTGATGATGAAAGTGTCATCCATTTCAAAGCTGCTGAAGACCAGGGGTACAGCTTATTTGATCCAGAGTCTGCAATTCAGTATAATATAAATGTTGCAAAACGGGTCCTTAAGTCAAGTAATGAAATTTCAGAAGGAACTACAATTGAAAAAGAAGTATGCAGAAAAGATATACAGGAGGCTGAAGAAGACTCACTTTTATCAAATAAGGAGTTTGCTGAGAAAAGGCGGGTCCTAAAACGTCATAGCAGGTCATTTGACAGCCAGTCATCTAAGGAAAGCTTTAACACACAAGGATGGTTGCCAGAGAGAGTGAGTAGAGGACATGTTAAGGATACTGTAGTTGAACCCCACCAAACAAAGCGTAGTCCACCAGTTCTAGCTGGTGACATATGCAGGGATGTCTCCTCGGATGACTCATTGAAAGAAAATAAGGTGCTTAGTAGAAAACGTACATGGACATCTCCAAATGAGATGAGAACGTCCAAAAGGCTGCGCACTAACACTCAATCTTCCCATTTTGATACAGAGGACAGTTCTGACAGCATTTCAATGGAAAGTGGAGATGAATTTCTTAATGAAAATGAGACAAATTCGACCTTTTCCTATAGTAGTCATAAAAGGGCGGTGATGGTGCAAAACACTACAAATTCTGATTTACTCCTTGATGGAGTTGAGGCTGTTGGATCACCAATGCATCAGCGAATTTACAGCTTGAGGAAAGGGCGCTTGAGATCATTTAGTAGTGACGTTTGTCACATTGTCAGTGGTAGTTCCCATCACTGCGATGAGTTGAACAGTAATGTGGAGAATAGCATAAGTAAACCCTACATTCAGTCAAGCAAAGGAAAGTCGGTCAGTGATGTTGCCGATTTACAAACAGCGAGTCCCCAGGGATCAGAAAAGCAGTCTTCTCCTAAATATTCGCCAGTGTCAGCAATAGGCCTGTTGGGTTTGATGAATTCCCCCATAATTAATACTTCTAATGTAGGTGCAAAACTGGAAGTCAACAAGGTCGGGGAGAGTGAGCAAAGACCCAGATCGCGTAGGACTTTGAACATGAAAAGTGCCAATAACTGACATTTACTTCATTGAATTGACAATTGTTGTGGTATTTCTAGTAAACACGTTAATGAGCAGTTGATTGGAAATTGTGAATTTTTATTTGCTCATATTTCAGACCGTATCTAGTCTTACGTGTTTAATTTATAATATTTATTCTTATATGTTTTCTTTATTTCTTTGTATTTGAACTTCAGAATAAGAACATACTATTGACTGTAATTGAACCAGTGCATTTATGCAAATAATATTTTAAAGCCCTTTTATTACAGAAATAATGTGGTTGATAAGAAAAATTGATACTCTACCCCTGGTCGGAGAGAAATCGAGAATAAGTGGCACAAATACTCCATGAAGCAGATTTTTGATTGTGCTTTCGTATTTTTTAATGACAGTCTTCACCTGCATTCAGTGCTCTGTATAATCGTTCGTGAAGTATAATTTCGGTGCCCGGTTGGCTTTACAAATGCTGGGAAAGTTGTCACGAAGATTAAAAATTGTGATAATGCAGTATTGGCCCAAATATTTATCAGACCTTTATCGCAACTTTTATCACAATTTGCTGTCTACTGTTTCCTTTCGACCAAAACGCCAGTGAAAGTTTTTAGTATCTTTTTTTTAATATCGTCTTGCGCGAACGAAATCCACTGCCGTCTGTCGCCTTGAACGGTTGCACTTTTTAAGGTGTGGTCTCTAGTTACCGGGGCTTTTATTTTTAAAACTTTATTAAATATGCGAAACTAGTTTCGATCTAGAAACGTCATGCACATCTCAGTTAAAGCAGGGGTTTCTAATTACGTTTTAACGGTGTGGGGGAGGCTCTAAAAAGTCATTGTGTGCAATGCGGCGATTAAAAATGTTAGTGATCCAAAATAAAAACTTCCCCATATAAGTATTGAATTCCTTATTAACAACTATGTCTGAGCATGTAAACGCAAAAAAAAAAAAAAAGAGGGGTTGGCTGATGTAAGCGTCGTGTTAACTGTTATTTGCTCTATAACTTGGGGAGTCGGGGGTCAGTGTCCAGAAATAAAATTTCAAACAAACACTTGGTGGGGCCAGTAGACTAGGTTATGCAATTAAAAGTATAAATATTGCACGAATTTGTATTGAATAGTTTGGTTCATATTACTATATAAATGAAGTGCATTAGGGAATGGCTCTTTAACCTGCGCTTTCCATTTTCCGCACAAACTGGTGCATAATAGACCAACAATACACATTCAAATCTCTCGGCTGAGAGACCGTATTGTGTTACTTGTTTACTAATATTTTGAGTTGGAATAGAGTTTTACGATCCCTTCGTTTTCATTGTCGTAGATTTTCTTCAGATAAATGGGTTCCTTTATGATGCCTTCTGCATAGCTCGGTGATTTTCAAAAGTTTTCGTAAGCCCAACAACACAACAAACGGTGAATGGTGGGTCTTTATGCCTCAATTTGTGAAGGTCGCGTAGGGGACCAGTTGCTTTTGTATTCTAACTGCGGCATTTGTGAGTTGCATTGCCATTTAGAGTCTCCTTGTAGGGCTTACAAAACAGCGGTCTTGACTTAGAACACTCAGAAGTAGAATGCTTTGAAAAAATCGTGATAACCCAGAGATTTTTCTGGCTGCAGGGGGCAAACCATAATTACAAACAATTTACACCTTAAAAAACAGCGCAGAGTAGTCATTTGACGTACGATTTGTACTGGTCTACTGAAAGACTACTTGGGACGACTAAGGATTTGTATTGACGGCAAAAACTGAGGTTTTGACCACAAAATCTCCGCACAAAGGAAGTATCAGGTAACCGCTAGGTAAACTTGTTGCCATTGAAGACGGAAACCATTAACATGGAGCAGGCCTAAGCTTTCCGCCAGCGTTCCCCCTTGGGAATACATCGGTATAGATTTTTCCATAGCAACCTAAAATTGTGCGGAAAAGCTGTTCATTTTGTATCTCTTCAAAAGGTTTGTAAGGACTTAAACGGACGATTCCAAACATGTAGAAGCAGAAAAGTGTGTTTTTAATGCAATATGAGGAACTTGTATTCGGACGTGAACAAATCTACAATGCGGGTGTCTCTGGTCCTACCGCAGGTGACAGTACAGGACGGCACGATGATAGGAAACCCCAGGAAAGTGGCGGTATGTTTCTAGGATTCAATCAAGTCGTTATATTTATATTCCAGATGCATATAAATATAACGACTTGATTGATATTATATTTATATTCCAGATGCATATGTTTGTTATATAGCAACGTTCGTTTTAATGAAATTTTTTCGATGAATCATCAGTACTTTAACTTTCAATCTTCGAATTTAAACTACTTTTACAAACTCTGTGAGCTATGCAAAATAATCAATGCAGCTCTTTGGTCAACTTTATTTTTAATATACCTAAAAGCCTAATGTCTTTCAGATTTCTTTTAGAACTGCGTTCAATATCAACACTTTATTTGTGAAAAATGGCATTTATTTTATGAAAATTTTAATGACACGAAAGACTTTCGTATACAACTGAACTACTACCGATATGCCGATATGGGCTCATGCTCAGCAAAACAGAAAATACCTAGTTAAAATGTCTGCTATTCAACCCTCTGAACCATCAGTGGACAGAGGGTTCAAAAATTAAATTTATTTTTCGACATTGTTCAGTTTTCTCTTTAATTATTAACACAAAAGAAACTATTAATACCTAAATTCCTTTCATTTCTAATAGCACCACAAGACGAAGCTTTTTACGTGGAAGATCTATGAACCACATGGTATCAACGGAGGAGATCCACTGTATTTACCTAAACTGAAACCAAGCATTCCCCTGCACATTAAGCTACAGAACAAACATAGCCAGCTACCAAATATTGAAAAGGAGGAAAATGTGGAATTTTCTGTCTTTTTATTTTTTGGCGTCTAATTCCCATTTGAGGGATTAGATATCGTAATCGATATTTCCTTTTGGCTTCTCTTTTGGATTATAATGTTTAAATATTTGAAAACAAGAGTTTTTATAGGGCATCGGTGAGCTTTAACCTGATCTTATACTTAAGCTTTTGTATATTTCAAACGGGTATATATTACAAACCAGAACAAATAAAAATCAATACAAACACATCTTCTATAGTAAAACTCAAATTGTTTTATCTTTAGTTTAACAAAAATTAAGTTGTTATGCATTAGAAATCTTTGTAACTCGCATGATGAGTACCCCTGCACATTCATTCGTACAAGAGTACAGTGAACGAATAAAGGTATAGGCCCCTATTACTTTAGAAATTTTGCTGACAGAAAGATCAAAACTTCGAACTAATGATCTTTTTCATTATCAGGCATTTATTAAGCTTTTTTCTTTTAATCCAGCATTGGTCGAGCTTTTATTTGTGGGGGTGGCTGAGGAAGAGGGGAGGAGGTTACGTATACGTGAAACGCTGTTGAAAGAAAACCTTATTTTCACTTTTGAGTACACTGACTAAATATAATTTGTACTTACTTTTAATTTCTTTTTCTGATTCAGGGGTTGTTATATAAATCGAAGTTGTCTGAAGGATTCAGTCGCCTTCCCAAAATGAAGAAAAAACAGAGCAAAATAAGATATCAGCAAATTACTTTTCAAAAATCTCTCTACCCAAAAGGACCAAAGGAACCATACCTCACTGGATATTTATTCCGGAACCAAACCATGCCCATCATAAATAATAAGCCATCAAAGCCAAAGCCACAGCTGGTTTACACTAGTAATGAGGATCTGCCACAAGGCGATCCAAGTTTTATCACAGAGGGACGCACGGACAACACTGTCGAGGAACACAATCAGCCTTCTCATAAGATTGAAATCGAAGATGAAAATAAGGAAATAGACGCTGTAGCAGCAGCAACGAAAGAGAAAAATGACAATTTTTTGAAGAATTCTGAACCACAAAAAGAAGATGAACTACTCAAATTGGAACCTCACTTTGAAAAATTACCCACTTCAATTGAAAGTGAAAAACTTTCCAAATCCTTAGAAAGTGATAAACTTGCAAGGTCAATAGAGAGCGAAAGTATTATCTTTCCGACGCTAGATCTCTTTAAAGAACTAACGGGATCGTCTGCCATAGATTTGGGATATAACCTCAAGACTTACGCAGGGACCAGACCGCCAAAAACGACACAAAGTTTGAAAGGGTTCAGACCCCCTCGCACACAGGAACGGCAACTCCATCAGTACCAGGATTCCGAGGATGCAGACAAAGTGGCAGATGATCTAATGACAATGGTGACCGTCAGTAAAATGACACCGTGCTCCAGTTCCCGTGGTCGATACACAAGATTAAGCAGTAGATATGACGCTCCTTTGGAACAAGAATGATTTGAAATGTACACTGTACGTAAGAGAGTCGTATATACAGCCCCAAAGGTCGTCTATTAAGTATTTATGCCACGGTTTGGTACCGAAGAAAAATAAGTAAATCAATCGAATAATCAATTTCCATTCTTAAGTTTGTAAATGGGTTAATTTAGTCGTGAGCGCGCACTTTCCCAGTAAAGGTTGGGTAAGTACATGTAGATGTCATCTTACTGATACTACATGTATCTCTTTAGTGCGAGTCTGGACCAAAAACAACCCCTTAAACAAACTACGTGAAAATTTAATAGCACGTTTCTTATGCTTGTAAATATATACGTGCAGTAAGACACGATTTTAATTTCAAATAAAAATACATTACTTCATATTTAAAGCGCTTAATTGCACCTCAGGATGAACAGTTTGCAATATCGCACGAATCTCAATTAATTGTGTTCTCAGGTGAAGCTATGTTTCACAATAAGTCGATTTTTGCTTCTGGGGAATGTCTCTTGAAATATTCAGGCGAACAGTTGGAGGCCAATGTGAAATACAATCTGTGAAACGACGGGTAATACACTGACCAAGCAGGTAATAAACCGCTTTTTAAAAAATCAGGTCAAGATTTTTTGTCATTTCTTTGGTCGACACGATTATTTTTTCTGTTTATATTTCTCACTTTTGTATCAACGTAATGGGCACAGGACACCTACCAAACTTATGTTAGAACACATTACTGTGAGATGCTTTCTATGACGCATAATTTCAAAAGATTTTATAATTTATTTCAGCATTTTTCATCTGAGTCGATTCTTATCCAAATCCAACTTTTGTACATGTACATGTAGATTTACAGAAAATTGCATACACTTTGCTCTTGTACATAACAATACAAAAATAATTCTATGATCTTCAGTGAATTAAAGTATCTTCTGAAAAATGTGAACCACATTTTCAGCAAAAAAGGGGAATTTCTATTTAAAGTGATGATGCACATCAATCCAAGTTTATTAAAGCCTCAATGTCCCTTTCTTATTTAGTTGTAAACTTGTTGCTCTTTGTCACAATCCTAAGTCTCTAAAAACACCAAAATTGAGTCAATGTTGCAAATTTTAGCTGATTTTGTTTTCTGTGCCTGTACATGACCTACAACAGTAAAATTAATGTCTTTCATTACTTTTCTGCATACATGAGCTCATCCCAGACTAGTTAAAACATCTCATACAATCTGTTCATAATAATACATAAACACACCATTATATACATAAATGTAATATACGGCAGCTTAAAACTACATATTACTTCCCCAGGGTTGTCACAGACAACAATAAAAAGAGCTGATTCACTTGCACTCCAAAAAATGTGACTTAAATACGTTTTGCCCCACAAAATAGAGCGTTTGCACATTTGTTAAATATGGATCAATATTCTGAGTCTGATCAGTGCATGATTGGAACCTATATTTCATCTATTTTGAAATTAACTCCCATCACTGTCAAACTGACAAACTCTGCCCTATCAATGTAGGAAACATTTGCTGGCAGCACTATGCTGGCAGTGACTGCAATATTATCCAGAATTAAATACTATTTAATAGAGTGATATAACAAGTACAACATCTTTTCATCTGAGTCAACTCAATGATCCCAATAATAGGGACAATCTATCAATAGCCTCTGTATATCAAAGTGAAACAAATATGATGACTATCTTTCACATTTGTATTTATAAACATTAAGTAGAGTAGCCTAGACAGGCAAAGTGGGGTTGACAGATATCAAACAAAATATGGTAGTATAACCATGATCAAAACTTCCAAAAGTATAGTTCTTGTTTTTTGTTTCCACATATGGATCTGTTTTGCTATAATCTGGCAAAAAGTTGTAGCCTGTTTCTCCGTTTCCAAAGAAGCCAAATAATGGAGTTCTAGGAAAAAGCTTTCGGAATATATCAGCCTCCACATTTGATTTACGATAAAAATAATATCCTCGGCCGAGGCAAGCAAACATGAATGCAAAACTGTTTTCTTCTGAAATGTTGCAATCTTTCAGTTTCTTTATTTGACATTCTACTTCCTTAGGATCTCTGATATGGCTTTCTACCATAACACTGGCTGCTTGAACATTATCTCCGCTAAATGCAATACCTAAGATACATGCCTCATCTTCGCTGAAAAACAAAAACAAAAAAAAAAGCAATTTAAGAAGGAACTACATCTAAATAAAGCAGAATATAAATGATGCAATCAATTTGAAGCAATGGGCTACTTTAAAATGGTTTCTCAAATCTGGACAGATCCAAGGATAATATACATATTTTTTCTTCAATACCTCTTTTTATCCAAATCAGGGGCAATGATGTTGTCAACTTTGCCACCAGCAATAGCAATGTCTCTGTTCAGGCTCCAAAAACAATGTGCAGCATCAAAGGGGACATCATATTCAGATGCCTGCAGCAGTATCATTGCCTTAATGTGCTTATCTCTGGAGATTCCTGTCATGTTTTCATAGTCTTCTTTTGTGGGAAGATTTTCTGAATCATAATCTAATATTAGAACAAACAAAAATATATTTAAAACTTAAGAATACCAATGACTAAAAAGGGCAAATCTGTTAATACACATTATCAGATTGACAATAATGTTAATAGACATCTACCACTGATTTTTTTAAAAAGGCAAAGATTTATTGTTATTAAGTTTGACTCTACCTTATGTTTATTCACTGAATTAAGTGATTTATGATTAATAACACTTAAAATATTTTACCAAATGGCAGGAGAAAATGATGCACTTCCAACCCAGGAATTTCAGGTATAAATGCTATAGCACAACCAGGACCACTTTCTATTTCCAAGGATGGTCCCAAACTCATGGGGGTGCCTGGAATATTGCAAAATCATTAACATTTACTGTATATACTGTACTAAAAGGGTAGTCAAAACTGAAACTGAAAAAAAAAAAATTAAACAAAGCACAAGATCAAGTTCACCATGCCAAAAACTTACTAATATTTTATGGATATCTTACTCAAGTCAATCTAAATAGATTTAGTGAAAATACTCATTGTATAAAATTATGGAAAATATACTTTTAAAATAATTAATTTGTTGAAAACAAAAATGTACAAACTCAGACCCACATTTTAGATANAAAAAAAACTTAAACAAAGCACAAGATCAAGTTCACCATGCCAAAAACTTACTAATATTTTATGGATATCTTACTAAAATCAATCTAAATAGATTTAGTGAAAATACTCATTGTATAAAATTATGGAAAATATACTTTTAAAATAATTAATTTGTTGAAAACAAAAATGTACAAACTCAGACCCACATTTTAGATAGAAATATAACAAACTGAAATAAACAGCAAATTAAACTTAGTGTATTCAGTTAGTTGGCTACGTAAAAATAAAACTGGTTCTAAAAACAGTCTCCGTTTAGTTAACCAAATATTCAAGTCTGAGCTGTGGTGGGATCACCCAGTAATCCAAGCATTCACACAGCTGCACTATGGCCACTATGTAAGAGTTCTCACAGTATCAGTTTCTCCTCACCTATGGCTCCCCCCGCCACTGCACCCAGAATTGGGCAGTTTGAAGGTAATCTCTTATTGATGTATTCCTCAATGGTTAGCTTATAACTGCTCCATCGTATTTTCTTGTTTGATTTAGTAGGCGTTACATTGGACGGAGCTTCACAGCTCATCGGGATACTAACTTTTTCCCAGGTTTCATTGTTGACAAACATTATTGTCACCTTAGGTGGCAGAGGAAGCCACTGCAAAAACAAAAAATGTTCACTCTTGATAAACTCAAGCAGCATAATACACTTGCAATAGACTTCCATATACACATAATGTATTTTAGCCACATACGTTCTGAAAATATTTTTTAAGGAAAAACATATGCAACAGTTTTAAAAAAATTTATCAATATAGCACCATTTAGATTTAAAAACAAAAAGAAAATGAATAAAAACAATAGTAAAAAATGGAAAGATTAAAAGACAATAACAACAAAGAATATCATTCATTAAAATTTCTATAATAACCTGTATCCTCTCTCCTGTAGCATCCTTAAACTGCCTACATCCTTCCAGCTTTACAGCTTTAAAGGAGCTTGGTCCACTCTTGTCTTCTCTGTGCCAGCCATATAAAATGGGTTGCACTTTTGGAATACGGTTCTTAAGAATTCTGTCTGCTATTTCCTTCCAGTTTCTACAAACCCTGAAAACAGAAGAAATGAAAAAAAAATCTGACACCTGTCTACATTTCTAGAATTTTTTAATTAAGACAAGAAATTCAACAGATATTGGCAATAACAATTCTTTAAAACCCCAGCACAAGCAAAAACCTATTACATTGTAGCTGGTAGAGGAGACAATTGCTTGGTGTCCAAATAAAACAGCTAGTTTTGTTGATTTGGCATAAGTTGTAAAAATGCAAAGTCCCACAAAAATTCATCAAAATAAGAATTTCTAAGTCAGCATATCTATGAACTTGAAATTATTACTTTGGTATACCTGTTTTTAAAAAATAATTTTGAAGTTTTAATTATTTGGCAATTATTAGTAGAATAACAGTGGCAATAAATACTGGGTATCTGAGACATACATGTCTGATATGTAACTATTTGGGCAACGTATATATATTTGGGCAGGACAAATGGGCTGGAAAAGTATTGTGGATACTATTGATAACGGTAACAAATGCAAAGGCAAAGCTATTGAAATGACCAATTTGATGGCTTTACCCCAGTACATGATACATGCTGCCCCATACATGTAACACTACAAACGGTACAAGGTGTACTTACAGTACAACTTGACTTCCTATGTGTGAATTTTATCAAACAATGGCTTCCTCTGATTGAATTAATACTACATCATGTATGAAAGTTTTAAAAATACTATCTACACTTTTCTATACTGTGGTTCCTGACATGCTCTTACTTCCTCTTGGGTACCGTTTTGATGATATAGGAAAGGTCAAGTGAAAATTTTAAGTGCAAACCTTTTAACTGATTCTTTTAATTCAGCTAAGTCAGGCAAGACAAAATATAGACCTACCCAACTACCACACTCAACACCGAATGATCCAGAATTCACTGGTAGATCGGACCACACTACCCCTTTTCAAGGTGTGGGTCAGTACTCACTATGCAGTATCAGACACGACACCACTCTTGCCTAGTATGCCATATGATAGCAATGATTCTGAGTGGGGTTGGAAAGTAGTGCATCTCATCTCAAAATTTGTTCCGGGGTATGATACTATGAAAAGTGAACTGATGCACACCTTGAAAACGACCTATCGGTGAATTCAGGATCATTCGCTGCCGAGTCTGGTTGTTGGGTAGACTTGAAAAATAAGCCACATAGAAGAATAAGGACTCAGGTTTTTAACCAGCATGTCAGATTTTTGGGGAAATTTTGGCAAATATTTTTGTATTTTGTATTTTTTTTTTTTTTTTTTTTGCTACATGCCCCCCTTCTTGTTCCCAATTTAGCCAATTAAATGATTAATTGTCAAACTCTACTGCATACACTTTGAAAGATATTCAGTACACTGTGTTAATGCATATTGCACAAGCCGGCATATGTGCCCCAAATTTTTATCACTTTGTCTAATTCGCAAACAAATAACTCTGCTTGGGAAAACGCTAATATCAAAATTTTAATTTGTTGTATACGACTAGCTCCTCTACATCTTATGTGGTAAATTTCAAATTTCTAACACCCCATTTCCATAGATTTTTAGATCGATCTATCCCTGTGGGGAGTCTCACTAGATTACTGTCAGCTTGGCCGGCTTAAGCGTCTGTCCCACCTACTAAAAGCTGTTAGGGGGTAATTAACTATGGTGTCCGCTCGGCTGACTGCAATTTAGCGTGAACCCCCAGGGTGTTAGGTCGATCTAAAACTTAATCTTTAGATCGATCTAAATCTCTGGGAAAGCACCCTAAGGCTGTATTCCCAGAGCTTTTAGATCGATCTATCCCCGCGGGGAGTCTCACTAGCTTACTGTCAGATAATCCAGCTTAAATGTCCGTCCTGCCTATTACAAGCTGTAAGGGGGTAATTAACTTTCGTGTCCGCTCAGCTGACAGCTATTTAGCATGAACCCCCAGGGAGTTAGGTCGATCTAAAGTAGATCGATCTAATCTCTGGAAATGGGGTCTAAGACATTATTTACGAGGTGAAAATCAAATGGGGAAACTTTTGACCTATTTTTGAAAGTGGCGTCGGAAAAAAAAATGACGGGCATGGTGTCACTAAAACTTATTTAATTTTTGGTCTTAATGACCTGGATTAAAACTTAAAACGGTTTCATCATATCCAAATATGTGGCTATCTGTGCATTACATTACAAGTATCTAGCTCATTACTGGGGTAGAAAGAAGCGACTCTACTACTAGTACTACGCATGATTATAAAGAATTTGGATGAAAACACGTTTCCTAACCGTTTACAAACTTCAAGTGATGCACCAGGAAGAAACTGTAACACGTGTTCAATTATTTCAGTCCACTCATTCATAACACTTGTCAAATCGCACTGTTGTAGAGCACCAGAAACGCGTTGATTTCCTTCCATGATGTTGTTTATTATGAACCTTCTTCGGGGCTGTGTCAGAAGTTTTGGCAAGATACGCTTATTGCAAACGGCATTTAGTGTCTTTTTGTCATATGTTTTAGATATAAAATGATGCCAGAAAATTTAAATTATCAATACTGTGACTCTGACTCAATTTTGACGACCTATTCCAATATTCATGTACTTTCACGCACCTGTTTAAAAGTTGATGGTGATCTATCTTGAGTCGCATTCACCAGCGACATCTAACGGTGCCAGAAAGATGGGGGATCTTCCTGAAAGATTTTGTTACGTATATAGCTGTGATTTAGATGTGAATGTACAGCTTAAAATGTAAGTATAGACTTAAAATGCTGAGTTTGCCGTTAAGTTATTAGTTCATAGTCACTAAGAACGATAACTCTGCAAATAGCCCATTTTTACTTCACTAAATTATTTTCTCAGCGAGGGCTCTTCCGAAGACACAGTCACTAAAACACTGCTGCAGTGTGCATTGTACAGTCAGTGACACACCATTTAAACGGAGTTCTGTCATTCATTATGATCTCATATACTGAAATACTGTAAACGTACAGTTCTGATTTACGATAGTTCCTCTACGCTTTTGTGAAGATTTTAATTTGCACCATTTTAATTGGCTTAGTTAAACATGATACAATTTCGTTAAACACATCAAGGATTAAATGCTAAATAAAACACAGACAGTTATTCATGTGAGTTTTTGATGCATTGACAGCAGTCTTCAATGAAATGCAACAAGCAATTATTTCGTGAAATGAGTATATGATGATTGCATAAAATAAAAGAAAATTGTTTTAAAGCTCTCCTGTTTTTAAGTGTATTTTATGTCATCTAAAATAAAAAAATAATTAATAAATAAAAATTAAATTAGATTAAATTAAATTTTCCCCCTTTAATCCTGATAAACTGAACTACCTGTCAACAATCTAGATACAGTATTGCATCGCACAAAACCAGTGCTAGAACTAAGCCAAAGTTATGGCGGAATTTGAATAACCATTACTTATAAGCATAGATAAAGACTTTTTAATTTTCCCAGATTGGTATTTGGTGAGTTTCAAGAAAGGAGAATTGAAGGTTACTAAGATGAAGTAGATTACTGTTTATTCCAGGAAAATCTCTTAAGTACAAATTTTTAAGGCAAAAAGTATGACACTGTGCATCTTAAACTGTTGTATATTTTTCAGTGGTACTCTTGAAGGGAAGCGTGACAGGCCTGGATATAAGCAGTTGGTAAATGATCCATTGTTGAGGTTCTCTGGAGCCTGTAAGGACAGCTGCTCTGACCTGTATGTCACCTGCCAGGTGTATGCAGATGGCAAACCTCTCACTCTGCCAGTGAGGACAGCATACAAGGCATTCAGTACCAGATGGAAGTAAGTGCCACTACAAAAGCTGGGGTCAACCATGCTGACATGAGTAAATAGGAAATAAAAACACGTGTTGGACAAATTGGTGATAGATCGACTAAATTGTTTAAATTTTTATCTTTACTTATCATCTAGGTTGTATCATTCTTTCCAGTCAGAGAAGATTTTACATACAGCTGCTATGGGTAATTTTGTTTTAGTGTGAGGGGATTTACTTGTTGATGATTGAGTAGGTATTTAATAGAAAAATGTATAGATTTTTTATTGTTTCATATTTTGTTTTATAGTTAGTGTATTAGGAAATGTCACTGCTATGCCTGTATAGAAAGCATAATTATAGTTTATTCATATGACCTGATGTGATCATTATGCCAACTTCTGCATATGACTCAGTCACATGCGTATTATATACTGGTTGGATAATTAACTGTGGTAGACAAACCAGGACAAAGAACACTCAGCCTCAGTCTGGTATTATCAATAATTCTGTTGCATAGATATATATTAAATGTTCATTTCAGGCCCGTAGCCAGGGGGGTTTGGGGAGTTCGAAAGAACCGCCCCTTTTGCTGGGAAAAGGTCCACTCTGGGTAAAATTTGATCTAGGTACATAAAGTTTTTATGGGAAAAGGTCCACTTTTTCAGTAAAAGAACCCCCCTTTTGAAATTGCTGGCTACGGGCCTGCATTTATTGCTTACCACTTTGTTCATTATAAACTTCTCATGTGAGATTGGCATTGAATAAACTTACGTGTGTGTTTTTATATTAGCATTTTACTGTTAGGTAGTTACCAAAAACATTTCATCTGATGTAAACTAAAATGTGCGTTAAATTGTACAAGGAAACACAATAACTAGAACTTTATTATTTTCATTTTCCATCCATTTTCAGTTGGAATGAATGGTTAACACTGCCTGTGAAGTACAGTGACCTTCCTCGGAATGCCTTGGCCTGTTTTACAATATGGGATATCTATGGTCCCAGGAATGCCATTCCAGTAGGGGGAACCACAATGCCATTGTTTGGAAAACATGGGTAATTTAAAAACAATGTTTCTTTGCATTTTAGATTTATAGCTTTATCTGGGCAAATTTTTTTCTTTCTAAGAGTCAACAATTTTTAACAGTCCATTTTTTTAAATGGGTGTTATTTTGTAAAACCCATATAAGTCAGTTGAAGAAAGAAGAAATGAAATATCATGTGGTTGCTTGCATATTTTAGTCTGTTTCACATTTAAAAGTCTTTATATCAGTACATTGAAATCACTGCAACCCACAAAATTTGATAAATTATAGCTGGTATGATTACAAAAATACTTAGTGTAAAAGTGTAAGGCTTGTTTTTTTGGGGGCATTTACAGAACTTTCCGTCAGGGAATGCATGACTTAAAAGTATGGCCAGACTTGGAAGCAGATGGCCATGTTGGTTCCACCACTCCAGGCAAGATAGATGGGTCAAAAGATGAAATGAGCAGACTGGCTAAGGTGTAGGATTGAATAAGTCTCATTATCTCTGTAGATATAATACTCATTTCTTGAAAAAATTATTTGACCAGTGTTGCTGTTACTAAAACTTTTATGAATTTTATAAGATGGTGGATAGCAATTGGTTGGATTGCTGCTTAATTTTTTCCTGTCATTCAGGCATTTGCAGATTTTGTGTGTGTGTGTGTGTAATACCTTATAGTATGGTACCTTTAACATTTGTCTGTTAGAAATTTCATATAAGACAATTTGGTTATTTACCCTGTAGTATTGGACACTGTATTAATGTGATGGGTTCACATTTTTACAGCTGAGCATAAAGCACAAAGATGGACACATGCTGAAGGTGGACTGGCTAGACAGGCTGACCTTTAGGGAAATAGAGATGATTAATGAAAAGCAGAAAAGAGATTCAAACTTCATGTACCTCATGGTAGAATTCCCACTGATTCATTATGAAGGAACAGAGTTTGCAGTTGTTTACTTTGAGAAGGTTAGCTTTCATGAGGCAACACATGCTTCTTGTAAATAAAATTTTAAAAATTAAAGTTTTTCTTCAATCAGTTAGATGTGTTTAAAGTCACGCAAGTTTCAATTATACTTAGATATGTTGTTATTTTACTTACTGAATGCACAGAATTAAAATATTATCATAAAGTGCAAATTAATACATGCTTAATTTACACCTTTAAATATTTTTACTTTCAAAGTAGCTCTTTTAACAACTCCTTCATCTGTCTCTTTTTATCATAAAACTTCAGGGAGGGGATGAAATTCTTCCAGTGAGGACAAATGCTGATATTGTCTCTGTGCCAGATGCTGAAATATCACTAGTAAGAAATTTAAATATAAATGCATTCAGTGCGNTGGTATTATCAATAATTCTGTTGCATAGATATATATTAAATGTTCATTTCAGGCCCGTAGCCAGGGGGGTTTGGGGAGTTCGAAAGAACCGCCCCTTTTGCTGGGAAAAGGTCCACTCTGGGTAAAATTTGATCTAGGTACATAAAGTTTTTATGGGAAAAGGTCCACTTTTTCAGTAAAAGAACCCCCCTTTTGAAATTGCTGGCTACGGGCCTGCATTTATTGCTTACCACTTTGTTCATTATAAACTTCTCATGTGAGATTGGCATTGAATAAACTTACGTGTGTGTTTTTATATTAGCATTTTACTGTTAGGTAGTTACCAAAAACATTTCATCTGATGTAAACTAAAATGTGCGTTAAATTGTACAAGGAAACACAATAACTAGAACTTTATTATTTTCATTTTCCATCCATTTTCAGTTGGAATGAATGGTTAACACTGCCTGTGAAGTACAGTGACCTTCCTCGGAATGCCTTGGCCTGTTTTACAATATGGGATATCTATGGTCCCAGGAATGCCATTCCAGTAGGGGGAACCACAATGCCATTGTTTGGAAAACATGGGTAATTTAAAAACAATGTTTCTTTGCATTTTAGATTTATAGCTTTATCTGGGCAAATTTTTTTCTTTCTAAGAGTCAACAATTTTTAACAGTCCATTTTTTTAAATGGGTGTTATTTTGTAAAACCCATATAAGTCAGTTGAAGAAAGAAGAAATGAAATATCATGTGGTTGCTTGCATATTTTAGTCTGTTTCACATTTAAAAGTCTTTATATCAGTACATTGAAATCACTGCAACCCACAAAATTTGATAAATTATAGCTGGTATGATTACAAAAATACTTAGTGTAAAAGTGTAAGGCTTGTTTTTTTGGGGGCATTTACAGAACTTTCCGTCAGGGAATGCATGACTTAAAAGTATGGCCAGACTTGGAAGCAGATGGCCATGTTGGTTCCACCACTCCAGGCAAGATAGATGGGTCAAAAGATGAAATGAGCAGACTGGCTAAGGTGTAGGATTGAATAAGTCTCATTATCTCTGTAGATATAATACTCATTTCTTGAAAAAATTATTTGACCAGTGTTGCTGTTACTAAAACTTTTATGAATTTTATAAGATGGTGGATAGCAATTGGTTGGATTGCTGCTTAATTTTTTCCTGTCATTCAGGCATTTGCAGATTTTGTGTGTGTGTGTGTAATACCTTATAGTATGGTACCTTTAACATTTGTCTGTTAGAAATTTCATATAAGACAATTTGGTTATTTATGTAGTATTGGACACTGTATTAATGTGATGGGTTCACATTTTTACAGCTGAGCATAAAGCACAAAGATGGACACATGCTGAAGGTGGACTGGCTAGACAGGCTGACCTTTAGGGAAATAGAGATGATTAATGAAAAGCAGAAAAGAGATTCAAACTTCATGTACCTCATGGTAGAATTCCCACTGATTCATTATGAAGGAACAGAGTTTGCAGTTGTTTACTTTGAGAAGGTTAGCTTTCATGAGGCAACACATGCTTCTTGTAAATAAAATTTTAAAAATTAAAGTTTTTCTTCAATCAGTTAGATGTGTTTAAAGTCACGCAAGTTTCAATTATACTTAGATATGTTGTTATTTTACTTACTGAATGCACAGAATTAAAATATTATCATAAAGTGCAAATTAATACATGCTTAATTTACACCTTTAAATATTTTTACTTTCAAAGTAGCTCTTTTAACAACTCCTTCATCTGTCTCTTTTTATCATAAAACTTCAGGGAGGGGATGAAATTCTTCCAGTGAGGACAAATGCTGACATTGTCTCTGTGCCAGATGCTGAAATATCACTAGTAAGAAATTTAAATATAAATGCATTCAGTGCGTATAAAAGTGGGAGCAATTTTACTGTTAAATGCACAAATAAAGCCATTGCAGAGATCCTTAAAATGTAAAGGATGGATTTTAATGCTTTTATCTCACATAGCTCTTATGCATTTTATTTGTTAAGTTAATATTTTGGCCAGTTTTGAAGGTGGTTTTATGCACTCAGATTGTACTTTTAGGAAAACTTAGTTGAAAGCAAACATCATAAGTTGGCTCGTAGTCTGAGGACAGATAGGGACTTGAAACCTAATGCAGGCAACAGGGATCAACTGAATGTAAGTATTTCTTCAAATGTTATTTGATGCACTGAAGTGATAGTTTCCATTCACATTGTATATTCTGGGTGGGTTGGGGGGTTCTTCTCCACCCCTTCACTTTTCCTTTCCAAAACTTATTTCCAGAAGGCAACAATGTGAATGGTGAAATGGGATGAATAGTAGTTTATTTATTGTGTGGTAATTGTGATATTTTCACAATTCTCTCCTCAGACTATACTTGGATATCCTCCGACTAAAACCTTGACATCAGAGGAACAAGATTTGTTGTGGAAGTTCAGATTTTATCTCTCAGAAAAGAAAAAAGTAAGTAACATTAAGTGAACTGGATATACATTTTCATGTGTTGGATGGACAGTATAACTTAATATGACAATATTGTGTATTTATTCATAAAAATCATTGTTGAATTTGTATCTACATAATTTGCAAATAAAATATTTTCAGATAAATTTATTTGATATTTTCTTTTGTGATTACAAAACAAGGGCAGTTAAACCAAATTTACCCTGAGCTTCAGTACCACCTATTTTTTAATTCAAAAAAACATTCTGTTGTATTGCTTTGAAAATAAGTGAACAATGTATCATATCAATACTTGATTGTGTGCATGTTTCCTGAAGTCCTGATAAATGTCAAACTCAAAAAAGAAGCAAAAAAGAAAAGAACTATTTTTATTAATGTATTTTTATATTTTTGACTATTAGGCTTTGACCAAGTTCCTGAAGTGTGTGAAGTGGGACATCCCCCAGGAGGTGAAACAAGCATTGGATCTGATGCAGAAATGGAGTCCTATAGACCCAGAGGATGCTCTGGAGCTTCTGTGCCCAGCATTTACTTATCCTGCAGTGAGGAAATATGCTGTTAGCAGACTGCAGCAGGCTGATGATGAGGTAGATTGGATATTATTCATTGTTGCTTGGACCCATGATACACTAGATAGGAAATGTGGCATTATTCTTTTCAGTCGTCTGTTATTATTTTCCCACTTGATTGTAATCAAGGTCTCAAGCAATTTGTTATTTGTCTTGTTATCATGTTTGCTAGATTCAAAGCAGTGGTACCATATTAGATTGGCTGTAGAATTATTATAGTACATGGTATAATATTTATATCAGAATGATATCATCCGACAATAAAAAAACTATCAAATCATCAAAACAAATAAACACAGGACCTTGGTAGGTTTAAATACAACTGTAGATTTTTCATTTATATAAGATTACTTTTTAAAAACACAACATAGCAAAATAAACATTTAAATATTGTGTTTAAGGATCTTCTCCTCTACCTGCTGCAACTTGTTCAGGCCTTAAAGTATGAGAATTTTGAGGAGATCAGAGCAGGCCAGGAAACTTCTCCAAGCAATCGGCAGGTTTCTGGCTCAGTATTGGGAGAAAGTGCAATGTCCACTAAGACCTCTCACATTCAAGGAGATCACACAGGCGGTAGAACATCAAGGTACTGTAATTTGTAATGTATCTATTTCCATACAAAGCAGTTCAAGTTAATGTACAAAATTTAATATACTTTGCAAGGTTGATTTTAATTTTTCTAGTGTAAATGATGATCTAATTTACTTTAAAAAAATAAAATTTTGAAACATGGATATAAAAATAGACATGTGTATAAAGAATCTTTACTGTATTTTCAGGAGTGCAAGCACTACCAGCAATGCACCCATCATGTCCCCTGGAGAGTCTGGATCCCCTGATGATATCATGGAGGCTATCAAAGCTGCCTCAGTGGATGAAAACAGACTGGAGGACCAAGTATGTTATCTGATATTTTCATATTAAAGTCCCTGACCACAGGGAGTCAGGGAGAGTCCCTGACCACAACATTAGTTTTAAGCCAAACAAATCTATAGTTACGTGTTTTCTAAATCTTAACTATCAATATTTATCTTAGACTTTAAGGAAGTGGTAACTGGGAGAAAAGATGTATGTTAATACTGAGTAACAGCCCTGAATAATTTCAAGTACTGTTGAAAAATGAAGTGGTAGTGTCATCTTCCTGTTCCCAGCTGTTTCAAAAGTGGGAGAGGGAGCTCTTTTTCTGAAAAGATGGAACTTTTTTTCCTGACCCAACTTAAAATGGAATAGTACCTAGATCAAATTTTGAAATAGAGCAGACTTTTTCCAACCAAATTTGATTTCAACTCACTCTTTATTTTCAGATGGATCTAGCTACATTCCTCATATCAAGAGCATCAAAGAACTTTAAATTGGCTAATTATTTATACTGGTAGGTTGTGATCTTGTAAAATTGTCCAGCCGAACTTGAGATTCAATAAACGTATTCAGGTGGAAATGTTATGGATGACAGCACACTTGTATTGAGTATTTTCAATATTCAGGTACCTTGTGGTAGAGTGTGATGACCAGGATAACTCCGCCTCTAAAGATGAAAAGATAAAGAGCATGTATATCACAGTTTTGAAGAGATTTAGCCAGGCCTTGATGAGGGTAAGTGCATGTACCTTAAAACATTATATTATTTAGAGCTGGATGGTTGGGTCAGCCAACTACCATCAACAAAAAAATGGATCAGCAGCCTAATGTAAGAGATTGCTTGAATACTTTTACTTGTGGTTCAAACTATTGTTATTATTTTTTAATTTGTATTTTGTTTTATTAATGTGTGTGTGTATGTGTGTTGATAGGAATGTTGTTTTCAAGTATGCAGTATGGATTGGGACCTAGATAATGTACACATTAAACCCAGTAATCAAACTGTATTTTTTTCCAGCTTGGCCCAGAATACAGGCTAATGAGGTCAATGATAGCATCACAGAAAACCTTTCAAGATAAATTAGTCCAATTAGTGAAAATGGTAACCAGAGAAAGTGGGAGTAGAACAAAGAAGGTATGTCAAGTAAAGAGGATATAAACCTAGGCAACATTATAAGTTGAATTAATAGTACATAATTAACAACATTTGATGTATTTTTTTTCTCATTAGAGCTAAGGAAGCAGCAGGCCAAGAGTAATTTTCTTTAATTCACTGCTTTTTGAAACCATTGTATGATTTTTATAAAATGTGTTTTCAGATTGAAAAATTGCAAGCATTGTTAACAGACCATGAAACTTTCAAGTTCAATTTTGCTGGCTTTGATCCTATTCCTTTGCCTCTGGATCCAGAAGTAAAGATAAAAGCACTATTACCAGACAAAGCAACATTATTTAAGGTATTTGTGTTTGTAGCAAATCAGTAATATAGTTTACTTAGAGATCAATATGATTCTTAATTTTTTAGACAGATTCCTAAAGTTAAATTCGTTTTCCGAGGAGGGATTTACATGTTAGCATTGGCTTAATTTCTGTTTCATCATGAACCACATTTTAGAAGTAATTTTATAAACATTTAATTGTTATTTGTTATGAAATTATTTTTAATTATTTCTCAATAATTGTTATTCTAATCCAGAGCCAGCTAATGCCCTGCAAACTTGCCTTTAAAACAGTGGAAGAAACTGAATATATAGCCATGTTTAAACTAGGCGACGACTTACGTCAGGATCAGTTGGTATTGCAGATGATAAGCCTAATGGACAAACTTCTGAGACAGGAAAACTTAGACTTGAAGCTCACACCATACAAAGTATTGGCTACAAGCTGTAAAAATGGCAAGTTATTTTGAAATGAATGTAGGAAATAGGACATGTTTTTTCAAACTTTACCCTTCAATAAACATCCGTCATCTCTATATATTGCCAGTTGACACTGACTGTTTGAATCTTTGACAGTATACATATTTTCCAGAAGTACTTACGGGAAATGATTGCTTTCAATTTAGAAGCAATTCAAAAATTAAAAATAGACTACCTTCTTTATTTTAGGTTTATTCAATCAATTTATATGTTATTCAACCAATCTATATGTACTTTAGGTTTTGTTCAGATTGTTGAATCCACCAATGTAGCAGTTGTTTTATCATCGGAAGGAAGCATTCAGAACTTTCTTAGAAAGTATTCCCCATTTGAAACTGGACCATATGGAATTCGCAATGAGGTCATGGATAACTATGTAAAAAGTTGTGGTATGTGTGCATATATTTTCATAATAATCATAGCATGATGGGATTTAGCATGATGTGAATTATTATGGGTTTAAATTTAGTATAATTTGTGTAGTGGTTTGGAGGAGACTTAAAAAAACTAAGTTAAAATATTTTTTTCACGTATAAGCATGTGCTTGTTTTAAACTTTGCACTCTTTTTAAAAAGAGGAATATACTCTGTTTCAGCTGGCTACTGCGTCTTGACCTACTTGCTGGGTGTTGGAGACAGGCACTTGGACAATCTACTGATCACAAAATCAGGTAATACCAAAGTAAATTAGTCTACACCACATATTTATATAGCAATTATTGAAGTAGGAGATTCAGAATTTTAATGAACAAAGTGTACGTATTTTTTACTTAAAGGCATGAAAAATTTGTCTTGAAGTTATCAGGAAAGGAAGATCAAAGGTTGGTTAGTTGGTGAAAAACACCATTAAGTATGAGATTTTCAAGGGAAAAGTCTTTAGCTGCTTGGGCACCTTAAAAATAATGCCCAGTTGGATTTTATCTGATATTAATGAAGAAATTTAAAAAAATTTTATTGAATGAATGAATAAATGGGGAAAATAGTGCACTTAAATTACTGCACAGACATGCTGAAACTGTCTTATCGTCATGACTGATACTTATTTTAAATTGCTCTGATGTATATTTAGATTCTCCCTCATGCTCTACATTTTAAAGCATCTCTAATGTTTCAGGCAAGATGTTTCATATTGATTTTGGCTATATACTTGGAAGGGATCCTAAGCCATTTCCACCTCCCATGAAACTTAGTAAGGAAATGGTAGAAGCAATGGGAGGCACTAGCAGCAAACAGTTTGAAGATTTCAGAACATTATGTTATACATCTTTTCTTCATTTAAGAAGGTAATTTAAGCTTTTGCACAGAATTTCTGTTAGATTGAGCATTCAAAATTTTTGGAACTTGTATATTGTGTTTCTTACAAGGCTTTCCCCAGAGAGCAATCCAGCTGCCATATTGATGACCAGTCTATTATATACATAAGAGGACTGCTATTATTGTTGTTGATGGCTGGCTTACTATGTTTTAGCAACAGCTTGACTTGTAGGGACGAGTTGTCTTTGTGGGATTTGGGGTTATTTAACCACCTGTCTATCATTAAAAAAATCATTTTAATAAAAAATTTGGTACTGAGTAGTGATATTTGGACACATTTTCTGTCTGTAAGAGACCAGAGGAAGCAGTTCTTATCATTTAAGGAATCGTTTGTGAAGGCACTTATAGTTTATACATGGAATAAAAAAGGAGGAACTAAAAGGCACCAAGCACAGCATATTTTAGTGTTCTGTTTGATGTATATCAGTTTTTTAACAAGTTATAAGAATAGTCAAAAGACCTTTCTTGTCCTCAACATATGCTCAAAAGAGAAACAAGCATGCTACTATAATTTTGCATGTAGCAGTGCACATAAAACAATATTACCATTTGTCCATTTGTATCTTCCTGTTGTCCATGTGAAATATGTTCACAATCAAAGCAAATTCTTTTTTCCAAATTAAATGTGAATTATTTAAAGGAGAACAAATTGATTCATTTTATTCATGCCATTCCCAAGTCTCAAACACTTTGTATTAGCTAAATGGCATCACAACAAAGTACATTGAAGTGTACAAAAGTGAGGAAATAAATATTTAATGAAAATTAATAAGTGAGCACTAAGTGAGGAAATAATGGCAGCCAAGATAGATAGATAGTGGGTTTGTTTTTTCTTTTTTTTTTGGCTCTCAAGTATCCAATTTATAATGCAGCAGGTATGAAAGGGAGTTTTCCTAGAACTTGTTATTTCCATTGTGGATTAAGTATTCCCATAGGCTTTTTCCATTAGTGTAAAATGTTCTCTCAAATATTTATGTGTCTGCTTGAAATCAGTTCAGGCTTCAGAAAACATATTATTGTGGAGAAATTATATGCACAAATTAGTAAAAAGTCAAAAGCCTCATTTCACATTAGGCTTAGTAAACTACACCTTGGTGTAGTCTTTGTAAATTCATCCCCAATAAAAAGTCAAGCAATCATTTGCATGTTACTCTGAATTAAAAAAAGAAAAAAACTATAGGAAATGCAATTTGTAGATTAAGAGGAGTGACTACCTTAAAGTGTTTTGTAATTGATGAAGAAAGTGTGAAGGTGTGCATATTTTGAAACTCATTTACAGTTAAAATTACAACTTTCAGGTCAGCAAACTTGATTCTTAATCTTTTTTCACTGATGATCCATGCCAATGTCCCTGACATAGCTCTGGAACCCGACAAGACTGTAAAAAAGGTAATACTCCTTTAAAGTTAATTAATGATCTTTTCATACAAAATGTATGCAGTATTTAGAGGGAGCAGTGAAAAAAGTTAACTAGTTACATATGCTCCTACTTGAAAATAGTCTGTAAGTGCCATTGTTGTTGTCATTTTTAATTTTATTCACAAATTCCAGGTGCAAGACAAATTCAAACTGGAGCTGTCTGATGAAGAAGCAGTTCGCCACTTACAGAATGAAATTGATGTTAGTGTGTCTGCTTTCATGGCTGGGATTGTGGAGCAGTTTCATAAAATGGCACAGGTATAGTTAATAACTTGTGTGCTATATATTGGTTTTTGGTTACTAAAATAGAATTTGGTTGCCCAGTTTTCTTACCGAATGTGTTGTTTTTGTGATGAATTCTGAACAACCAAATTAGTAAGAAATTTGCTGGATGATAGTGTGTTATCAACTGTTATACATTTTTAATGTTAAATGTTATCATTTTGCCACAGAGGAATATCAGAATAATGGAACCATGGCAAAACTGACATTAAATTGTTATGATTTCAGATATATAATTGGTCAAAGTACATGTACATCTAATTGCTGCTCAAGGCTCACGTAATTGAAAGTTATATTTTAATTTAATTTTTTTAATTTTCAGTATTGGAGGAAGTGATGCTTCATTGATTTTAAGAGATGGAAGTTTTTAGGTGCCATATGTAAACAAATAAAAGACACAATGTGGAAACACATTTATAGACGGTGACATTTTTGAAAGACGTGAAAATTTGCAATAATGCAAAGTACATTCTGCACGAAAATTTCATTGATTTTAATTGGTCAGGGTCTGGGAACTGGAATAGGTCTGCATTATTTGATTTTATTTTAGAAGGGCGGGGAACAATATATCTACACTTGAGAGATGGAAATTTATGTCTGATAGGGGACCATGTTATGTAAGGAATTCAATATCAGTTGATTATTTTCATAAAAAAATTAATTTATTTCAAAATAATGGAGATCATTTACTTAAATGAGAACATTTAAAAAATGAGCAATATCTTGATTTGTTCAAACAATGTGTTCTGTTATGTGTCTTTACAATTTACCGAGACATAATTTAATGTATGTAGTTTTCCAGAATGTTAAGAATACATATGAAATTGAAAAAAAAAATCTTATTAACTATAACTAAATATGTGTGATATTACAAACTTCCCAGTGAATTTCAATAAAATGTTTGTGATTGTCAACAAACGTCTTCTTTTAATTATATTTATGAAAAGGAAAAATACCTCTTGAATATCACTTAAAGCTTCCTCTGTTTGCAGTTGTCTATTCAATACCCTATTTTAAGGTTGTGTTGTATGTAGTTTACTGCTCTCATCAGCTGGCAGATGACGTTCTTATGCAGAAATAAAAACCCAATCCAAAAATCCTAGCTGCATATAATAGAAATGTGCACAGCTAGTGAATAGACAGATAATTAGATGTAAATATCTAGTGAAATATTTATCTTCGTGACCCTGGTAGAGGATTACCCTCTACCAGGGCAACAGATGGATTTTTCACAGATATGTCTCTAGATAAATAGACATTCATTTGGCTGTGGATTTTTCCATTTTTCCTTATATTATGATCTATAATCTGCCACCCTGTTAGTGGGTAGTATAGGATGGTATTTATATGAGTATGTCAAATGTGCATGGTTTTCCAACTTAGAGTCAAAGTCAAAACTATATTTCTGGTCAAATCAAAATGGCACCGTTTCATAATTGTTTGGGTCTTTTTTTTCTCAAATTGAATCACATTTGCTTATTTGGCAAGAAAAGCAATGATGTGCTGATTAACTGTCTGGCTCATCTTGTACCCAGTGACTGAAGAATATTTCTGGTCAAATTAAAAATGGCAATGTTTCATGTCTGTTTCTGTTTTTTTTCCCCCAACTGAAATCACATTTGCTTATTTGGCAAGAAAAGCAGTGATGTGCTGATTTACTATGTCTGGCTCATCTTGTTGTACCCAATGACTGGCTCCCTCTATGAACTTTAGAGTAAAATCCCTGCAGTGTTTACCAGACAATTCTGCCATCTCACTCTGCAGTGCACCATCGTTAGTGCCCCAGATAACTAAGGTGGGGGCCTGAATTAAAGCCTTTGGTTTGCCATAACCTCCACTTGCTATTTTACCCAGTATGGCTGCACGGATATAGTTCATGGCACAGGTAACAGTACCTATAGAAAATGTATTGAATGACAGTTGTGATCTAACCTTAAAAAGAAACCACTTCCGTTATAATTGGAAATAATGAAGCAAACTGTAACTGTAAAAACGAATTCATCTTTTTTTTTTACACAATTTGAACACAACTGCTACGTACTCAGTAGGACAATAACAGAGTTAAAAAAAAAAACGACAATTTGAACTACGTAACATGTTCTTAATATGTAAGAAGTACCACAACCCCTGTCCATATTATTGGTATCAACTGATATTGTAAAACATCAATTTCTTTTTACCTGGTCTAGAAAATGTGTACTTAAAAGCCTCTATGTCTTCTGGGGTGAAAGCTCCAGGTTTGGCTCCCATTACCTTCCCACAGAAAGTATTTTCAATCATCTTTAGATCCCCGCTGAGAAAGAGCCATTCTGGTAAATAAGGCAGGCAGAAAAAGAACATGTACCTATAAAACATAACAAATCCACTTATGTTAAATTTTATACAGCTTGTCTATGTTTGGTTTCTCTCATTTACAACATCAATTTAAATTTCACCTTTTTTAAAGTAAATGTCAGGACCTATACAGAGATCATGAGAGAAACATTAAGAATATGTCCAACTGGTCAACAAATGAAATTAAGGAAGGAAGATCTGATCAAACTTTACAAGATTACTAAATGAAAATCGCACTATTGATATCATATGTTCAAAGATTTAAATTTGAAGAAGAATTGTACATTACCAAGACTTAAGCATCTGTTTGTAGTGAGTCTTCAAATAAGGTCCCATTACAGCTGGGTGTGGGCAGTTCATAATGATTAGTTTATCCACCAGTTCAGGATACTTGCCAGCCACCGCCCATGCCATAGCTCCTCCCCAGTCATGTCCTACCAGTATGCAGGAATTGTAACCTGACGTACAGAAATTGTGATCACATCTCAAATGGAGCAAAGGTCAATAATTTTTATCAACATTATACAATTTTGTACATAACATAATGATTAAATGTCCTTTCTTATTTCAAATTATTCAATTTTAATCATATCAGTCAAAATGTAATCATTTAGTAAAAAAATTATTTAAAAAGTAAGATGAGTTAAAGGCAGGGCTTTTCCCAGGACTGGGGGTACAGGCCGTCCAAAATTACCAAAATTTCAGGGAGTCCAAGTATGCCTAAAGCCATCATATTTCCACAAAAAATCCATAAGTTTTCCAGCTGCCTTTGAAAAAATAGGCTGTCCAGTGTTGCTGGCAGCTGTCCAAATGACGACTGGACAGTTCACTGGGAAAAGCCTTGGTTAAAGGCATAAGGGCAATTTTTGTGTCAAAACAAACAGATTATGTGACTTGAATAAAGCATGTTAACAACTACATTAGTAGCACTGAAATGATTAAAATTGGATATCACCAACACAGGCACATAATGGTGAGAAATAGTGTAATCTGTGGAAAATTTTATAAAATGATATAAAAATCATAAATTGCTTTAGATGTTCTTTCTTTCCATGTGAAGCTGACATTAGTTGTTATAGGGAATGTATCAAAAGGCAATCCAAATATTTTCAGTGGAAGATGCTGTGGTAATAATTTCTCAAAACCTTTTCAAGTGTCTTATCATACCAAAAGATAATATTAATTCTTTGATGTCATCTCTCAGCTTTTTCAAGTCATAGCTGTAAATTCCTTTTGGTTGTTCGCTTTCTCCACATCCTCGTGTATCAACAGCAACAACTCTAGAAATATAACATTTCTTAGAGTTAAAAAAGGCATATATAATTTTCTACATAAAAACCTTTAACAGCGTAAAAGTGAAAGAGTGACAAAATATGACACCAAGCCCCAAATGTTATTTGTAAATACAATTAAAGAAAAACTGAAAGAATAACAATCTAGTCAGAATAGTTATTTGAACTAGATTTAGTGAGTCCTTGTTGTAATTTTGTTAATTTGGATGTAGTATATAACATAATGCTGACCAGCATAATTACCACCAATTTTTTGTACTACTGTTACTGTGGACATTCAGAAAACGTAACTAACATTAGGGCTTTAGACCATAGGCAGTTCAAAGTTATACATTAAAATTACCAATATGTGAAACATTATAAATTCACATGTCTAACTCTATCTGTACTTTAGTCCTAAAAACCATTCTTGTAAGTTTGAGAATAATAAGTAGCATGGTTTCACTTTTATGGTGTTAATGTGGAAAGTGCAAGACGACAGCAACAAGAGATTTTTGTTGCTACAGGAGTAGTCAGGAAATGGAACCCATTGGCTAAACTAACATGAATATATTAAATAATTGGAATGGCACTCTTAGTTTTTGTACACAATTCTCTTTATGTACAGCCACAGTTGCACCTGCACATATAGCTGTCTCCTGTGTCTGTTGTTTTTTTGGCATTTTCTGCATCTTAATTTTTTTAGTCAATTATATAAAAATGATGGTAAATCTGTTATCGTGTATTATGTAATAAAGAGTCAAAAAAGGAAATAAACTCATATCAATGCAGTTTGTCAGATTCAATCCTTCAATGTGTTTAGAATCTCAGAATGGAGCAAATGGGACATTTTATTGATATTTTTCCCATCTCAACAAATTTCTTCGTTGATCACATAAAAATGACAGTTAATTGGTTATTTTGTATTGTGTAAAAAAGTGTTGAAAATGGAGATTTTTTTCTGCTTTATGTCTGTGCATTTAACAGCATTGCTGCCTTATTATAAAGTGACTTCCTTAAACAGTCTAGTTGTCCACAGTGTTCCTACCAGAAATTTGTGATCAGTATATCAACTTCATGTACTACTGAAACAGAAAGTTATAAAAATGTGTGTTTAAACTTATGGGTAAATCACGTTTAAATCTGGTCCATTGCAATGAAAGATGCTACCAATTGAAATTCACAAATAATTTTAAAATAGAGTTAAAAATATATCTTTTTTTATGAATTTTATTATTGATAATCTTACTTGTAATTGGTTTTGTGTGAAAATTAGGCTGTTTTTATCTATATAACTCTGTGATTGTGTTAAGTACTTATTTTTAAATGAGTTTTAGACTTCAAATAAATATATTATCAGTTTCATTAAATAAACATTATTATTGTAAACAATGAACAAATACAAATATTAATATGTATATCAAGTTAACATTATGCACAGACCTTGCAAATGCATTGTGTACCTGTAATTCTGACAGAATATCTTTAATTGATGCCTCCAAGAATACCAAAATTCTGGAAACCCATGCAAGAGAAGCATCAGGGGCATATTCTCCCCTCCATTTGCAACATAATGCATCTTGATACCCTAAAACAAAACCGAATAAAAAGTTCAACTTCAGTAAGTGAATGAAACTTCATTTATTAATGCAATTTTTGACGTAACAATTATATTCTAACACATTTGCTCACATAATTCTAATACATTTCATTATTTTTTTTTAATATAATGATACAAGTGTTGAATGCAAATAGAAATAATGGAATTTTACAATAAAATATAAATTTACACAATTATTCAATGCTTTAAATAAAATAAGATTATAATAAATTGTTTATAATTAGGGCGTTGGGGAAATTATAAGAGTCCTATTCAAAAATAATAATGTCCATGATTTTTTTAAATTATTCAATGCCCATTGTATTTATGTCTTTCAAGATCTGATACTTCTCAGTTTGGGACAATAATTGCAATTTTTGAGTCCAGTGTAGAGAACATTTTTTAAAAACAATTGACTCTGACAGTAAATGATAGGTTATAGGTTTTATTATCTTTGGTATACATATTTAAAATATGAAATTTAATTCCCACTGTAAGAGGTTTAAAAGTGGCTAAAATGTTTCATTTTACCTCCCCTCCCTCCGGCTCCAGTTCTTTAACCCTAATCATGACATACTGCATGTTGGAAGGTGATGTGACTTTGTTCAAAATTTTGAATAAAAAACTTGCAGTGTTAGCGTAAGTTAAATTAACATCTGACTGAACATGGTGCGTCATTTATCAAACCAGAAACACCCACCCCCCAGAAACTCGCCTCTGACTCCGAGTTTAATCTAACGAATCCGTGAGCACCCAGTTTGGGATCATCCAGACAAGCGGGCCTAATGTCTCTTTTCTTACGACTAAAAAACTGTTTAGGCTTCCTTATCGCTATATAAAATGTCCGCATCAAGACAGGAATAGCCCAGAAAAATGCTATTAAATATACTCCGCAAACAGCCGCCCATCTCCACATGGGCGCAGCCATTTTTCTCTCAGAGGCTGATGACCTACTTTTTAGTAATTGGTCTATATGTTTTATTTCTTTTACCATTGGTAAATAATTGGGCATAGATTCTACGCAAAATGCATATAAGAAAATAATTAAAAAACAAAAATCAAAGTTAGACTATTTATAGTAATTGATTAATCTCTTTTCTTTGTTCAAGTCCGCACCGCACCCTACTTCGCGGAAAGGCACCAGCGGGAAGAAAGCAAAATGGCGACGGCATCTCAACCAGAACCATGTTATCTACCATTACTAGGAATCGCAGAAAGCTTTAGGACTTCTAATCCACCAAACATAAAGCTCTGTATTCATTGCTTGCAAGCGATATTGAATTTAAAGCCTCCACCTCGGATAGAGGCAAGGACACGATTACAACTTGGGGGTCTCCTCTTCACTCATACAAAAAACATTGACCTCGCAAGATCACATTTAGAAACAGCGGTAAGTTCAAGTTTGTCATATGTGACCTAGCTAATATAACATTTTGATATCAGTCTTTTAATTTCTATATCGTTTTTATTTTAAATAAACGGGTCTTTTTTCTCTCTTTCAGTGGGGATTGTCAAATAGCGTATCCTTTTGTTGTGGAATAAGATCAATACACAGATGACAGTGACACTGACAGTGTAGGCACTGTGGCACATTAACTTAAAGTAGTAACTTCAGGCGGCAAGTCAAGAAATGAAGAAGGCCTTATTTTAAATTTCATTGCCGCAGTAGGTTTCTGTAATTCGTTTTTCATAATATGGTTTCCATAATAAAGTTGCTTGTTAGTGACTTTACAGGACCTGGGCATCAAAATAACCGTACTAGATATACCAGTAAGTGTTTAATGTGCATGTTGACAGTCAGTAATTGGAATTGTTTATTTGAAAATTGTATCCAGAAGTTGAGGTGAGATTTGCTGTTCTTCTGGGAGAGGTTTACATTTTGATTTCAGAACAGTATGTGATTTGCACAAATGTCACTTATTCTACCTACACTTTGGACAGGGAATTTCATATCATAGCAGACTTTTTCAGCAGCTCAGCAAGTTTTAAAAAGCATGCATTTTCACTTATAAAATGTTCTTAGTTTTTGTGCAATACATATATTTAGGTCGATAAATTAACAAGTCTTTATGTTGCTTTTGAAGAGAAGTAGGTCAAGCTGACAAAAAAATAGACATTCCAATTTGATATTTCCCATAGGATGTAGGATACTTTTTTACCAGAGTTCAGCTTGCCCCTTAGTTATACAGGAGGCTTCAGTTATGGCATTTGCAGATGATCTTAATAGTGAACATTATTTCATTAAGAAAAGATGGGTTAGGATGGTATGTGTGTGTGTGTGTGTGTGTGTGTGTGTGTGTGTGTGTGTGTGTGTGTGTGTGTGTGTGTGTCAAAATCAGTTACATTTGCTTGAGTTTGACTGAAAGGGCAATATATCTCTACTGTGTGAGTTGCTTCTATAATCTAGCTATATACCTTAACATAAAAACAAAAGATCCCTTCCTTTGATGATGTCAAATTTGAAGCAGCAAGTACATTAGGGCAATTATATGAGCAACAGGTAAAGTACACTTTTCAGCTATTTCTAAGCAGCAAAAACTTGAGAGAGATCTGGTTTTTCTTGGACTATATAACTGGGTGTTTTGGATAAAGTACATGGGCCATCAAATTTACATAGCAGTTTTCTTATATTCTTTGACCAATACATTTATAGTATGTGATGATATGAATTAATATTGAGACTGTTTACCCTCATGGCATATTTAAAATATTACCAAATGATATTGAGATTAATTTTAACCAGTCTGAGAGATATCTAAAATTGATTATTTCTTCAGAGTCAAGTGCATGCTGCTAAGCCTGTACTTCGGAAAGCAATAGAAATTTCCAGTGATGCTCCATATTGGCGGTGCAGACTTTTGTTTCAGTTGGCAGTAAGTATTGTGTCAGCAATTTATTAAAGATGCCTCTTTCCAGAAAAGATCACATTTTCGATGTAATTTTAGTCTAAATACACCCATGCTGTTTCAAAGATTCAGTATCATTTAGTGCACTTGCTTTCATGTGTAGTTTTAGTATCATAGTTGATATCTTTTTACACTGCAAGCCTATTCATTATATTGATTAATGCACAGTAATCTCAGGAGACTTAAGTCTAACCTTGACAATTAATTGGAGTACAAAGTACAAAAAGTTATCATTTTAGTGAAAAAAGGGGTTTTATCCTGAGTACAAAGCCCCAGAGATATTTCAGGATATAAAATGAAAGGTTCTTCACCTTAGAATATTTGACACAGTGCTGTTAGCCATGAAGTCTTCATGAATGTAGAAAATGAAGCAGCAGGTGTACAGAGTTCTTTGTTTTGGTTGACGAAAAGTATTCAATTGTTTTATGAAAAACAAATTGTTGTCTCTTACAAGAAATGTGCCAAGTTCACTTCAAAATGATATATATATATTTCTATTAGTTGATGTTTATGCTTTCAAGTGTCATAATCATTAGAACTTGACTGTAACATGAATGTGTGTGTTCCTTGAGGTGTACACACACACACACACACACACACACACACACACACACACACACACACACACACACACACACACACACTGTTTGTTTCATATATGGGTCAATATTGTCTTACAGCAAATTCATGTGCAAGAAAAAGATTTTGTATCTGCAGTTGGACTGCTGGGAGTTGGTGCTGACTTTGCACAAAGGATGGGTGCACAGTATAGTAGGGTTTTATACTTACTTAGTAGAGGAATGGTAAGTAAAAATCACATGCTGAAAAATGTTTAAGTGAGATACTGAAATTCCAATTTTTTGTACTTTTATTGAATGAAACATATTTTTAAAATCCGACTGGCATAAATAATTTGTTTGATTTTAATAAAAATACATCTGAGAGTATTTTGTACAAATTTTCTTTTTCAATTAGAAAATGGTTTTGAAATGTGAAGTTAATTTTATTTCAGCTATTACTTATCAGCAAAAATCTGACGGAAGTCCACCAGAGCCTCAGTTTGTCTGGAGAGCTTATAGAAAGGTTGCAAGGAGATCCAGGGAGGAAAGAAGGGCTCAAAGTGTTTTTTCTCATTTTACAAGTTTGCCATTTTCTAATGGCAGGACAGGTACAGATGTGTTACTATATCAGCTACAGAGTATCTTCATTTTTGTAAAATGATAGAAACAACTTACAGGTGTACATCTCATATATTGTTACATTTTTTTTAAGATAAGTATAAAATTATGTAATGTGATTAGGATGGTGTTGAAAATTTTTCATTTCATGTAGAATATGTTTACTTGATGACTGTTTTGTGCAGTGTATCTGCTGACTTGACTACATCAGTCTTTGTGTATTCTGTTTTTATACAAAATGAAACTTTCTTTCAGCATAATACATAAGATCCAGTGGAGTATTTTGGAGTTTTTTTTAAATGCTTTGAAAATTTTAAGAGAAAAGTGACAAGATTTCTTTTAAATATATT
Source organism: Lingula anatina (assembly GCF_001039355.2). Next base: position 782,385 of record NW_019774069.1, read on the forward strand.
TTAATAGGTGAAAAGTGTAAAACCAGCATTAAAGCAACTTCAGCAAAGCATACAGACAATTACCTCAATACACATAGATGAAAGTGAACACATTGACCAAGGCAAGTAATTTTTTTCTTTTTACGAAAAAAATTCTATGACAATACAATTGACAGTTTCTACATCTGCTTGCTTAAAACCACTCAATCACATGAATTTGAAATAAATGTGTAACAGGCTTAACTTACAACTTAAATACTTGTTGTTTCATGCTTTCTGTATACAACAAAATCTCTATCTTTTGAAAATATTTAAGAATTGCATTATGCCATAATGCTGACTTTATTATCAAGGATCTTTTGTCAGTAGTTGGTTATATTTTGATCTTTGTGCACATACGTACACCTGCACACAGGCTGACACGCACAAGCACACAAGTATATAATATTTATCTTTTGGTCTTTCTGTAGATCCTCTCCCAGCCAACCCAGCAGACTGCTTCCAGTGGTTACCTAAGGAACATATGTGTGTATTAGTGTACTTGGTAAGGATAAATTTACTCATTTCAGTTATCCTGGTCTGATTAAAAACATCAGAAAAAGTTGATTTAATCTCAGTGCAGGAATCACAGTGTTTTGGCCCAGATATTTAATGAACAGAATATTTTTGCTTGGTGTCACAAAATCTAGTTTTAAAATAAATTATATTGAAAGCTGTGTGATAGTGTTTGTTGATTTATTCCAGGTAACAGTCATGCATTCCATGCAGGCAGGATATATGGACAAGGCCCAAAAATACACTGACAAGGCTCTCATGCAGATTGAAAAGTTAAAAAGTATGTACAATCAGAATAGTTTGAATAAAAATTCACATTCCTATACATCTTTCTGTATTTACATACTGCTGTCTCAGAGAATGTAAAGGCTTTTACAGCAGTTGTACAAAATAAAGTTTTTGCGGTGTTTATTTTTGTGTCATATATAATTAACAATGATATAGAGTTGAACAATTTGTTTGTTCCAGTGTTAGACTCAAATCCTCTCCTGTCATCATTTCAACTGATGTTGTTAGAACATATCATCATGTGTAGACTTGTTATGGGAAACAAGACCATGGCAATTCAAGAAATTTCACAAGCTTGCCAAGTCTGTCAACAAAGCCCAAAGTTACTCCAAGTGCATGGTGCACAACTACACACATTATTGGTGAGTAGAATAGATCAAAACAATTTGACATAAATTGTGGTGTGAAAAAAAGTTCCATATAAAATAGGTAAGAAATAAAAATGTGATGTATTGAATTATAACTTTGTTTATTCGGATAAATTTGTTTTTTCTGTTATTATTGTTACTAAATAGAAGTCTTTGGTGAAGTCTAAGAAGCTTTGATCTCTTTTCCTAGGGGCTGTATGCAATGTCAATGAATAGCATGGATGCTGCAGAGGTACAATTTAGTACTGCCATAAGGGTGAGTATGAGGGTGGACTGATCTACATTTTCGTTTATATTTTGTAGGCCACATATCAGTAACAATGTTATGAGCCATCTACATTATACGGATCTTACCCAGGGAGTATTTATTTCTTTGGTTATTTCCTTTTCAGTTATCTACAGAACCAAACTTATGGAGTTTTAACAATTTGAATTTAGCAATAGTTTACCTACGGAACAATAGGCATGCTGATTTAATGACATTATTAGACCGGATAGACCCTGAAAGGATTCCAGCAGGGTGAGTGTTTTTTTTAAAGCTGTGTCTAGATTTAAAGAGAAGAGTTGAGATGAATTAAGATGTGCTTATTGGTACATAAGCTATGTGGCTGTAGCCTGTATTGTATTTCAAAATTGCATGTCTTTAAAATTAAGTGCAAAAAAGTGAAATAAAAAGATTTTAATGAATACTATTCAATGATGGACTTTGGCTGAGATCAGTATGTTTTTTTGCAGTCTACAATATTATATCAACCTGGGTGCAGTCTCATATAATTAGTTTATTGACATGTGCTTGGTTTTAGGTCTCACAGTTTGAAAGCAGCTGCATTTTATGTTCGTGGACTACAGTCATTTTTTCAAGCTAGATACAATGAAGCAAAGTAAGTTGGAATTGAAAAAATAAATAGTTCTGTCTTGAAACTTTCTTATGCCCCTATTCCACACTGACTAAAAATTCCACAAACTGCCAAGAATTTAAACTTCCAGGGTTCTTAGTTTCATCATGATAAATTCTTTAAGCCCCTAACTAATTCCTTACTATTCTCAGTCAGTTCTTCCAATTCATGAGAGATTGTGTAATTGGCCCTAAAGTTTGGAACCAGTCTTATATTTATCACCAGTTAATGTTCAGACCCTAGTGCTAGGACCAATATTATAGATGCTCTATGTTGAACATTCATTTTGGAACTGAAGCCCAAGCAGGGACAAGATTTCTACAAGAAATGTGCAAAATTCCACAATTCCTCATGATTTATCAATTCCTGGCGGTTCATGGGATTTTTAGCCGAAAGTACACATTAAAACTTAGAGAAAAGTACATGTTGTGTTGTACACTTGTCATGTGTCAAAGTGATGTGTTTCAGGAACTGTTTAAAATGTTTATGAAGTGACTGTTGTTAGGGGTCTGAATTTCCTTATGAGCATGTCTTGTTTATGAAATTATTAATTAATGAAATATTTGATTTATTTTTCAGGAGGTATCTCAGGGAAACTTTGAAGATGGCCAATGCTGAAGACTTGAATCGCCTAACATCATGCTCACTGGTTTTATTAGGACATATTTTTTTATCCCTGGGAAACAGCGAAGTAAGTTTGCTCTTTTGTTGGATCCCTACTTGATATGAAATCTTTTAATTAAAAGATGGTCTCAAATTGGAGAACATAGCCCTTGCAATGACCCAATGCAACTTTGATTTCACTAGTATTATATATTCTCTTTTTGGTTCCTTTCCATTGATTTCTTTTTCTTAGCTATCTTTCTTGTATATTTTGCAAGATTAATTGGTTTTCAGACTATTACTCGTCCATTTTCTGACCATATCTACCTCAAACCTTTCAGGAAGCTATGAACATGGTAACGCCAGCCATTCAACTGGCAGCAAAAATCCCAGATGCGCAAGTACAACTTTGGGCATCAGCTCTCCTTAGAGGTAATACTATATTGTTAGACTGCATTTTAAAAATTTCTAAGGTTGTTGTAAGATGGGTAAATTTGATGTAATATAAGGAAGATACCAGAAAAAAGTTAACCTCAATTAAGCATTTACATGCACAAAGCACGCACACACACACACTCTGAATGAATGGAGACTTTGGTCTATTGGTCACCACCCATTGTGCAAATTACACCTTTGTCTGTTGCAGATTTATACAGGTTAGTAGGTGATCATGAACGTGAGGCTGCAGAACATCAAGTCCATCACAGTTTTTCACAGTCCCTCCTCACAGACCACATGCAGTCAGCCAACCAGCCTGAACACAAACTAATGCAGGTGTGTGGGAGATGTACATGCCTTTGGAATCACAGTTAAAAAGGACTTGAGAATTATTCCACTATGGATACATTAAGAACCTGGCTTTGTGCAGCAGGTTATTTAACTTCTTCATTTTAACTGCACATGAGAAATCTTAATTTGATTTAGAAAACAGTATATCATATTCAACTTTATTTCTATTCAAAGTCTGTATTTCCTTGTATTATATCATATCATATCATAAGTGAATTAACTTTTTATTTCAGTGGACTGAAGGACCCTGCCCCTTCCATTTATTGAATTCTCCAAATTCAAGTGGGCCACTGTTATAGCATATTCTCTATGAATTTCGGAAGAGAACCCATTACAAGCTGGGGAAGAAAACAGACAATGTACATATGTGAATAGAATACATTATGACCTCATGGTGCATTGGTCATTATCATAAGCTATCACCAGGAGCATCATCATCTCTCATCATCATCATCATCATCCTCTTAAGAAGCTATCTATAAACAATTTTATGGAAAAGATTGATCAAAATACTGCAGATTATGTTTTAATATCAGTTTGAAAATACTTTACAACTGAAATAAATTTTTTATCAAAACAGGATCTCAGTTCAGAAATATGGTCATTGTCTATCTCTGTGTTAGTTGAGTATGTGATAACGGTATACGTTTTTGAAAACTACAATCATGTTACGTTAGACTTTATAAGAATAGCCTGGAAGCAGTTTGTGCTATTGCTAGCTTATTTAAAAAATGTATGAAGATTTGGACGAGAGGGAGGGCTCTGGTAATCTGAAGTAAATGATACATGTTCAGCTGAGTGTATCAAATCCAGAAAAAAATGTCTGTATATAGTTTTGCATGTTAGGTTCAAACATACAAACATTTATATTTATAGAGAATTTTCCACTGAAGCCTTCTAATTTATTTGAAAACTACCTTAATGCCGATTTCAATAAATAACATTTTAATTGGCAGTATGATATGTCACAGCTAACACATTTAAAATTAATTTTTAACTTCCTGATTGTGTTATTAGTCAAAATTTATTATTTGGTGATTGTGACATCACCCATAGTTGCTGCATGATTGTGCTATTTCACTGTATCAAGTATTATGATATTAAAACTACCCTAGTCAATTATGTTGAAAGAAACTAAAGAGAATGTGCATTTATGCTTTTCCAGCCAATTTTTAAGCAAATCTGTATTCTTGTAGGTACTACATGTGTACAAATAAAAATGTTGATATATATATGTAAGGGTTAAAGTGTTGTGTAATAATATCAAGAGTCATACCGTATTGTGCTGTTGAACTAAAGTATTGAAAAGAAACTGCAGCATCTATGAAGTGTAGTATATTTGTCTCATTTGACTGATTTAGCTACAACATCATTTGCTTTTCTTTTTTTTTTCGCATGCAAAAGCCCCTTCAAAAAAAAAAAAAGGCATTTTGCATACTTTGGCATTCTAATAGTTTAAGACTTATTTAAGATATCAACTTTTCTCATCATTATACAACAAATTTCTGAGAAACATCAATTTTGCTGTTCTGTTGAACTTAAGCTTTTTTAGCTTGTTTTGGGAGATATTATGTGATTTCTGAAAATAGAATTGTGTAAATTAAGTACCTTACAGGATGTTCATTGGCCCTAGTCCAACCAATCAGATTGCAGAGTAACAAAGCAAAATAAACAATTACATATTCATGTATTTATTTGTGCAACTCTTCTTCTGCACACTTCATCAGATGGTTGCCATAGCTGCGAGGTGACATACATCTTGACCTTTGCACAAAGACCGATACATTAGGTCACATGTTCATGATTACCCAATGAGATTCAGACAAGATTTAATGGTTGTTTACTAGTAAACAATTTGTTTGTTTGCTCCCTGCACTACAAAGTGAGAACCCCACTCCTATTTTAGAGAAAGGTCAGCCATTTTTTGGGGTGAAAATAGTAATTATTTAACAGTGCAACAGGAAATCGTAAGAGTTAGCAAAACACGGACCAATTAGTATTATGATTCAAAAATCAACATTTGGAGCATAAAATATTTGGAATTTTTAGTATCTGTTAGAGGTGATTGAAAACAATTTCCTCCAATTCATTGACTTTGGAAAGGGAAAACCCGGCATCCCCAACGTGGGACTGAATAGGCCAGGACCATTTTCGGACAGGTGAGCAGAGGGGTCACACGTGATTTTATTCATAATAATATGAAAATATTTTTAAATCGAGTTTATAATATTTGATCATTGACGATAATATCTGTGATAAATGAACTGAAGATTATCATGTCTTTGATACTGATGAACCGCATATGACTGTGATTGGGGAAACCCAACCATTGAGTTCGTTTTAAGGTTGGGAGAAACCTATGTGAGATCAAATTTTTAAAACGGGGATTTCCTTCTGATTTTTATATAGTGTACGATATATGGAAAATAAAGGCGGTTTTTTTTGCAAGTGTATGTGGTGTCTATGTAACAGTATAATATGAAGAATTTCTAAAAGAGGAGTTGGGAGAAAATGATCAATCATTGCATAAGGTGCCCGCTGGCAAATTGCTGATCAAACTGTAATTCTCCCAACTTGTGCCCATTGTGTGTCTCCTGGAAAGGAGGGTGTCAGGCAGTGGAACATCTCAGACTTTCGTTGCTCAGGTATATAATATTTTAATTGAGTGCTCAATTTCGCAATATCATCAAAAATAAGATGTTTGAGGGTCTGCCAGTGTCAGTATGTGGTCGAAAGTATTATTTGTTTTAGCAGGGATTCCCCCTTTTCAAGACCCCTTCTGGTGTGGTAATCTTTTGATTGACATGTGATTTGACTCGAGAACACTTTTAACTTTATTGGAAAAATAATTTTCTCATGACTTAGATTTCAGTCATCTGGGTTGTATTTTATATTTTTGGTACCGTGATTTGACATGCCCCCATATTAAGCCTCCCTGGGATATCCTGAAAGTTATAAATAGCACAATTCCAATGCCCCTTCTAGCTCGGTGACTAGCTAGTTGTGAAGGAAGTGTAAATTTATTAAAATGAAGACAAGTTTTAAGAAATTTCTTATAATATTTTTCTTTGGATATTTTGTAATATTAATTGCCTAACATGAGAAATTGATAACTTTTTAAAATAGTCTCAGATTTTTGTTATAAATTAGTCAAAATTTGGCTGATCATATCAAGCAAATGGGGAGCAGCAAGCAGAGCACTTTTTTGTGTATTTTGAAAAAGCAACTAACTTGTGAATATAATAGTGTAAAATAGACAAAGGTCATAACTATTAAGGCACATTAGTTCCTATCTTTGGACATACTCATTGGGAAAGTTTACTAGTATTTAGACATGATGGTTAAACATTGTTGGTATTTAGGTATTTGTTGGCAAATGTTAATACACTGGATGAAATAATAATAATAAACTTGAGTTGCTTTTGGGATGCCTTAAGGTAATTTTGATGGTTTGTTTTGGTCTTAACCACAACAATATGTTTGAATTTGTATCCATCAAAATAACAGGATAGTAAAGCAACATTCATGAAACACAAAGTTTTTCTAGAAGTATGTGTGTATGTTTTAGTTTCCTTTCTTTTTTGGCATTAACTTAATTTCCCTCAATCAGACACAAATGGTTATTCATTTAGATTTTGTATAAATGTCAGCACATTATGCAGATTCAGTTTTATGTTACTCTTTGCATTTATAACTATTCTACAGATTATATTTTCATTTATGATATTAAAGTAGGTTTATAAGAAATCTAATATATGTATAATACAAGAACAAGGCATTACATGGCCTACATGCCCATCGTCACTGCCATGTTGTTAATTTGGAGTCAACAATGGTTTGAAGGCACATTTCACATTTGCAAAATATTTTTAAGACATCAGTGACAAGGTCCTGTTGGGGCCTGTTCAAAACCAGTTAATCCACTGATGAAATAGTCTGCGGATCAAATATGATATGCACTTGACAATGGATTTTGGTGTCATCCCTGCAGGGGCAGAGCAATTAAATCTTGGCATGCTTTCAAGTGGGCCATGATCCACTGACTAGTTAGCAATGATGAGACTTTTCCGACTTTTGTTGGAATTCTGACTTTTTCAGGATCATTTGGGTCATTCTGGTGAATCGTGTACCCTGGACCCCCCCCCTCCCCCGCTTCTTGAAAACTATGTGACAATGAACTTTCGATTAACCTTTGAAGATTTAATGAGATGGGCCCTAGTTGAAACAAAGACTATCAACTTAAAATAAGATTTTTACAGTGTTTTGATTGCCCTATCTCTTCATTTAAAACCTTGTTTGGTAAGGTTAACTAATTTTGGGTTTTGCTATTTCTTAATTTAGGAAATATTTGCAGATGGTTTGCATATCTAGGTGTATTAGACTTATGATTACTGTCCTGTTTCTTGATATGTATGACTGGGTTCCCATATTTAGAGCGATCCATCTGGATCGACCTAACTCCCTGGGGGTTCACGCTAAATTGCTATCAGCTCAAGGGGCTTATTGTCTGTCACGCCTACCAAATCAGCTAGGGGTATACATAATTACCCCCTAACACCTTTACTAGGCATGACAGACGTTTAAGCCTGTTAGTTTGATAGCAATTTAGTGAGACTTCCCAGGGAGAAAGATCAATCCAAATTTCTGTGGGAATGGTCCCTTAGATAATTGCTGCCTAATTCCTTTACTTTCATTTTTTAAATTTGTCATTGCATGTGAAAGGGCAAATGGTCTGTACTGAAGAAATCCCCATCTCTGCACATGTTGTAAGTTGGACAAATACCATTTGATGGTTTTGATAGTTTTCCTGTAAGTGCTCCTGACTTTTGAGCCTGCAGTTTTCAATTCATTGATGCTAAGAATCTCATGAGCAGATTGTTGTTACATGTCAAGCTCAAGCTGATTACTGATAAAGCATGTACAGTAGTTAGGCATGACATTTTTGTTGTAAGTAGTTCAGAGTTCTTTTTCTTAACTACAGTCAAAGAATCAGTTACAAAATCAACCAAGAATGAATCCATGCTATTGGGAATCCATTTTGGAGGTAATGATATTCTTGTATACTATTCCTAGATTGTTTTTAAATCTTTGGCTTAATTTTGTGAGCAATCAAGCATTTTTAGTTTTAAAACTGGATTACTGTACATACCTTGAAAACTTGTTCATCACTGAAGCAAGCAATGCGTATTTGTGGATTTATTTATTATCTATTATTCAGAAAAGACGCTTGAAGGTTTGAGTGTGTGAGGGTTTGTTTGCATGCTAAAAAACCCGCAAGTGTTTATTAGACAGTATTTGGGAGTTATTCAGGGGATTGTGCTTAGTAGCTTTAAGTAGAGTTGCATATGTTAGTATTGACATAGTTGGAGTATTATATTTCATGATTTTGCTATCAGAGTAGATTTTTCTTGTTTTTAAAAACACTGATAGCTACTGAATATGAATATGTTAAAGGTTTATAAGTTGTTGAAAGAAAAGAAAAAGGGGTAAATCTTTGATTTTTTTGCTTGAATACTAGTCCTGCAGTTGTCAAAAATTTTTCAGAGGGGGTAATCGAGGCAACATATCTAATTTGTACGTGTAATGTGCTGATATTGTATGTAGTTAGATATTGAACAAAGAAAGGGAAGTTAAATGTTGATACAGTTTCCACGTCATCAACTAGGCTGTAGTGCTTCAGGCAGACCAGAGGTCAATGTGTGTGAGAGAGAAAGATCACATGACCAGGTAGTTTGACTGACAGGTGATGAGGTGATGACTCCTCCCCTTATAATCTAAGTGCCATTGATGCATGCATAATCCATGGTGTAACAGTGTGAGAGCCAACTTTATTAGAGGAGTTAAACATATCTGAAAAAAGTACTATTCTTAAGCTTTATAGTATATTCACAAGTAAGAGCCTACAGAATATAATGCAATGTAAAATACTTTTTTGAGAGACACTTTCCTTGTGAAACCCTTTGCTCACCGGTCATGCTTGAGCCAGGCACATTTCTGTAACATTGTATGAGGGTTAATGTAGGTCACCAGTTTTATTGATTCAGACAAAGGAGCAAGTCTTTGTACAGTGCTTGTGACCAAGAGGCAAGGGAGACTCCTGACATTAAGTTGATAAACTTGTGTATTTTAGGATGTAGAATTTATAGAAAGTCTTAATGAGAAAAAGTTAATTCCTTGTAGACCTTGCATTGGGTCTAGGATCCTAATTACAGGTAATGTGTTTCATCTTACAAGATGGAGGGTGAAGGGTTTGGCCAGTAAGTGCTCTATGTGTTTAATATGGATGAGCAAGTAATAGAAAGGATTCTTAGTAGATAATATCTTATATTCATGAAACATATTTGTAATCCGTATGTCTTACTACCTAAATTTCACAATTTTTAGGCAGATATCTTTGTAGCTGTTCTGATGTTGTAATTTTAACAGTTTATGGAACACCTAAGTAATGTACTGTAGAGCTTTCAGATTCAAAATCAAGCTAAACTTGGTTATTTTTGCCTGCCTTTCTTGTGAAATGCCAAATAGCATTGAATATAAGATTGATATATGTATGATGTATTACTACATATATTGATAATTTTTTGAGATTTAACAATCTAGTCCCATACTCCAGGAGGCTAATAATGATGCTTGTAGCAATGGCAGTGGAAACATTTTCAGGCCTTCCCAACTACCAGACTCGGCACCTACGGGTCCAGAATAAACCGGTATATCTGACCACACTACCCGTTTTCAAGGTGTGTGTCAGATCGCATAAAAGAGTATCAAACCCTATCACAAATTCTGTAACAAGCCTACCTGTCATCCGGGTATCGCGCCTCGTTTTCGTCAAGTAGGAGTCGCATGAATATAACAGACGACTCCCTCAATCAGGGGGTGGAAACGCGCTACTTATATGATTAAGACGAGCCTAGCCGTCAGTACCGGTTATTGTTTTGTGACCTTGAGGAGCAATTAGGTTTGGTCGTTGCGGCACGCATCAACAGTAGTTGAACTACCACACCTGGGTCTTTTGTTTTTGACAACTGTTCACTCGTCATCGAGGCGCTTGTTCAAGACTACAGGCTGATATCTACTAGTACTACCAGTGGCTTCATTAGTAACGTTCCCACAATACTTAAGTTTTCTGTCCGTGCGTACAAACCTNAGAAAAAACTGGCATTTTGGTACTTCCAGAGTATTTAGAGTATTTTAACTAGACAAGAGTATTTAAAACTGTGGCATTTCTTTGGGATTGAATGGTATTTTATTTTTGTATTTTTATTCCAGTAACACTGAAGTAAAAAGGGACCTTCAGTAGCATTCCATAGTGTTGATAATAACATCTTTTAGGGAATACAGAGGTATCAGTTGAATCAAGAACATCTGTCTGCATTGATACATGAAGTTGGTCTAGCATTATGTCAGTTCAAGAAAAGTAACTTTTTCTTATCAAATGATGAGAAAAAATTAATAAAGACTTAGAGGTTCAAAATATTTTAGTCCAAGTTAAATATTTTGAACATTTTGCTGAAAAATTGAAAGAAAGATGTGAAACCAAGTAGACTACAAATACAAAACTGCTTAGTATTTTGGTCAGAGGATTCTAGTCATGAGAGGTTATTTCTGAATTTCTCTACTTTCACATAAGAGTATGAGTAAGTTTATTACAAATGATTTATAAATAACACTCATCATTATTTGAATTTAAACAGCAAATGTTATCTTTGTTTAGCTTTTTGGTAGTGCTGCCCATTTTATTTTAAACTCTGCCAATGCAATGGGAACACATTAAAACTGTTAAATGTTTAATGATTTTCAAAATATGACGTAATACACAGACAAAGCCTTGTTCTTGACAAACTGGGGACAGGCACAAATCATGACATGTTATGGCAATATTTTAGTGAATAGTTGTTGTAGTTATGATAAAGAAGGCTTGAAAAGGGAAGTGGGAAGTATTGGAGACAGCAGTACCTGGATGGTGCAGAGCACATGTAAAGCAACATCGTAATCTGATACGTGCGGGATGCATAGTTTAGTATTCCCTGCTAATGTATATTACAGTCAATATTATAGGCTTGTGAAGGCTGTCTTCAATATAGGTCATGTGACTGATATTGAACTTGTCTGCAGTTACTGGGCATTTCATATGGCATGTGGGTGTTTATTGGTAGTCTTAGCAGGGAGGAGATTTCAGTGATGGCTATTTATAGAGGAATGGCTTTCAGTTTCCATGATATATAAAGCGACATTTATGAAGACGTGTGCTAGACCTGACATGTTAAACAATCGTTGAATGTGAGAACCTGAAAAAGGGAATCTTTGCAGGATATTGATGTCTTTTCATAGATATTGCACAGTCATTGAATTTTTTTCTTTGTTGTTTAAGTCATTCAGAGAAGGACTGTTCACTCTTAAAATTTGATTTATTATTAGATCAAGGAAAGCTGAACTAATGCCATGTCTGAGGTCAATCATAGTGGTACCAATAATGTGACTACAGACAATGATAATGATTTGACCAGCAGTAAACGTCTCAGAGAGGAGGAGGATGAAGTCTGTGCTGATCTGGTGGTGAAAAGGTACTGTCACTCTTATAATCTTTACCATTTGAAAGCTGCCATGCTTGTGTGGATTTTAAAACTAAAACATATTGGAAATGCTGAAATGTATCCCTTCATCCCCTGTTTCGGAAACATAATTTAGCCACTGAAACAAATGCTAATCAACATGTTAGATCATGAATATATAAGGTGATTAACTTAACATTTCTTGAACCAAAGCATGAATTACTTGGAGTTATAAGGAAAGCTGATAGAAATGGGTACCGAAAAGATAAAATCTCAGAAATATTTCAGGAGGTTATAGCTAATTTCCAATAACAGCTTATCCTATTGTTGACATGCAACTCCCTAATACTCTTTGTTTTGTGTTTATTTAGATCAGATTTGTTTTAAAAAGTCAATCCAGTTCAGTAAAAAGATTATCTTATTACTAAACTGGATCTGATGCATTGGTTTGAATTTCCTTTCTAGTAAAAATAATAGTTTTTGTTGCATTTAATGCACATATATTAATACTTGTTACCTGTAACATTGGTATGTCGAATGGGTTCTTAGATACATAAATTGTTTTAACTCTTTTACAGGGCTAAGGTGGACCAAGTCACAACACCTGGTGCCAAATCCAAAACAGACCAAAGTTGCATACACTATAATGGATCTAGTCCAAACCATGTTGAAAAACAAACTGTGTCCAAGTTGGATAATCCTAGCAAGGAAAACAGTACTAATGAGAACTCAGTAGAAAAAAATAGTTGTAAAATTTCTAAGCTTGATGGGTTGGATTTAACAGACCATGTTAAGAAGCCTGCAAAGGAAGAAAACAAAGTAACAACAGAAATAGAACAACTAGATGAGGACTCTGCAGATCTGAGTGGAAAAGGTGATGAAAACTCAGATGATAGTTTAGCTGAAGGGAAAAGAGAGGATGCTGATTTAGTTGAAGGATCAGACGAAAGTGTGGCACAGGACCAAGATGACAATTATTCACGACTGACAACAGATGGCCCAGACACTAGCAATTCTAATAGCAATACTGATGGGTTGCATGCTGCTGTAAGAAAAGATGCTAGTCAAAATGAGTCTCTCTCTCAGTCAGAAAAGCATCAACGTCCCAACAGTAACTCAGTGGATACAACAAAAATGAATGGTGATGTAAAGGAATGTGTTAACACAAGTGCTGATCCGAATGAAAATGGACCAATTGATTTGAGCACAAATAAGAATGCCTCAAGGGATTCATCACCAGACATAATCATGTTGTCTGATGATGACAGTGAGGAACTCCCTCCTCGCAAAGTGAATGGTGATGTCAGAGATCTCACTCCGGAAGAAGTCATGAAGAGAGATAAGATTATTCACAGGCTGCAGGAGGAGCTGCGCAATGAGGAAACAAAACTAGGTAATTTTTAGTCAAGATTTCCATTTGATTTTTATTTTTATTTAATATATTCAAGATTAGGAACACTTATCTGATTCATTACAGAAAGTTAAGGATAGAGTTTTAGCAAGGTAAAACATAATGCAGCTCTTCAAATTTCCTCCTCTCCAGATTAATTTATGTTAATTTAATCATTATGCTATATGATTAAACTGACTTCTTTGAAAGTAGTGAGGCATGCTAATTCCCTACAAAATGTTGCATCATCTCTACAGGTATTCTGGAAGCGGCTGTCTGAGCACAACAGCAGAATATTGGAAAACCATGCCAACAAAACCCTTGTTCTTCTTTGTTTAATTTTTATCTTTTCTGTTAAACCAAAAAGAGAAATAATGGGCCCACATAAGGTGGATCACTGTTCGTGTAAGACAGAGGCTGGAAGGCTTTTGCAATAGGCTTAAAATTGCCAAAGATGGTATTATATCAGATATGAGTCTAAAGTTTGAATGACAAAGACCAATTATGATTTAGGATTATACACTGAACCAGAAGTAAGATATTTTAAGGGGGCATGTTTCTACACAGATATTCGTTTACCAGAATTTTCACCATCCAATCCTTGTTTTTACATCTTTTCAGAAGTTTGGTTGATGCCCCACTGCACCATTCATCAGGATGATAGGCCCCAGTGTGGTCAGGGCTCATCATGCCCTTCTTGAAGAGAATGAAATAAGAAATCTAGTCCTATATTTTTGATGCTATTATTAATATACCTGGAAACTAATGGTTCGTTTTATTTTGCAGTTTTGCTAAAGAAAATCCGCCAGAGCCAGACTATAAATCCAGTTACAGATCCATCTGGTGTGGTCCCAGGGAAATCTAGGCACCCAAACACCAATGCTCCACCCCCACTTATCAGAGGTGGCCAGAACACCAACTCTCGACCCCAACAGTTGCCAGCCCACATGGCTAGAGGTCAGCATGCTTCTTCTGGTGCACAGGGCCCCCCACCCCTAGTCATGGCCCCAGGGATGAGAAATGGTTCCTTACCTCAGGGGATGAGGAATCTCCCTGGCACCACTCCACCCAATGTTATCCCAGGGTATCGGCCAAACCAACCTCCGTCACAGGTGTCCAGTCGCAGTGTTCAGGCCCAGCAGCAGGCACAGCAAGAGAACATCACTCCAGAGCAACGGCAGGCAGCAGCCAAATTAGCACTGCGTAAACAGTTGGAAAAAACATTATTGCAAATTCCGCCTCCAAAACCCCCTCCCCCAGAAATGAATTTTATACCAAGTCTTGCTACTGGAGATTTCATTTGGCTTGTGGGTTTAGAAGAGGTTGTTAAACATATTTTAGATGCTGATAAAGGAAAGTCGACTGATGTTAAGTATGTCTTCAATCCATTTACTTGTGTGCAGTGTAAAACTGACTTCACTCCTGTATGGAAGCGTGACAAGCCAGGGTCAAAGAATGTAATATGCGAACAGTGTGTTACCTCCAATCAGAAGAAGGCACTGAAACAGGAACATACAAATAGACTAAAAAGTGCTTTTGTTAAGGCTCTTCAACAAGAACAGGAGATAGAACAGCGTATGCAGTCCTCGCAGCAGCACTCCAACAACTCCAGTTCCTCGCCATCAACGACAACATCATCAGTTACTGCTGCTGCCACCAGTTACAAACCTAGTCCTGATCCCCTTCGTCAGCATCCCAACATGATCCAAGCACACCAGGCGGCAGCAGCATCGCAGCTGCGCAGTTCTCAGCTTGGGTTCCAGTCCTACAACCCCAGGATGCCCTTCAACCCTTACCAGTTACCTTTCAATGCAAAACCCTCAGATTTGCAGCGCCAGTATCTACTGGACATGATCCCTCGTGGAGGGCTTCCACAGTCAACTGTACTATGGAAGAGCTAAATTATTAGAAACAAAAATAAATGGAATTTGTGGATATAGGATCTTTCCAGGTTGAAGTGTAGATAATTATGTACATATGAGAAAGACTTATGTTGCATGAGCCCAGTAGAACATTTATATTATACCCAAGTTTTCTGATGCATAGAGTTCGAAGAAACAGTTAGTGTTATTTGTAATCAAAATTGTGGACTTGAGCTTTTGTTCCTTTTCATTTTTTAGTACCAGGTCAAGGTCTAACCTTGTCACATTACTAGAATATGTTCATCTCTGTTTCTATATAACTGCTGAATATGATATGCCTGATGAAAGAAAGCCATTGTGGTCCTGTTTTATTTATTGTCTCTTAATATTAAGAAGAAAGACAAAACCTGAATAGGTAGAGCAATATATAAGGCATATTTTTTACTTCAAGTAAATAGCTTACATGAGCTAATAAAAATTTTCAGCTGCCAAATTTTGACTTAACATTTTTTTTTATTCATTTGGACAGGGTATTGTTTCATATTGTTATATTAAGTCTTGAAACTTGATGCTAACCATGAAAGTCTTGGAAAAATTTATACTAAAAAGTGCTGCTATTGTCTGTACAATCTACAACGTTTTGTATAAGAAGGTGATTATGTTAAGGCCGCAGGTGAAATGGATCTGTTAAAGTGATCCTTCAGCTAAAGGTCAGCTTTACATATTACCCATTTTGTCTGTTCTGATATGAAACCATTTTGTAATTTACTTGACCCAAATTATGTTTGCTAAGGTCACAGACAACTGTAGTTACAAACCTGGATATGCAGCTGGTTCACATGGAAAAGGTTGCATTAATTATCTTCAGTGAAGCAAACATAAAAAACTTGCACAGTCTTGCCCATCTTTGAGACACCACCTGTAGTCAGGATTGTACAGAAAAAACTGCTTTGAACCATGCACTATTTATTATGAAGCCAGTGAAAAAGCAAATTTGTGCTAATCTTTTTGTCTCAACCTTTCTGTAATTTATTTGTAGTTCACATATTTTGTACCTCTTTACCAAAGTATCTGAATAAAAGTAGTGGAAAATGGGGATTTGTATGAATATTTTTAGAACTTGGCTTGAACAAGAAGCCCATGATTTATTTCATGCTACAACAATGAAAATGTTAGCGTTTTTGTTATTTCAAATGTTGGATTCTGGAGCCTGTCAATATTTAGGAGATATAGCCGTCTAGTATACAGAATCTGCTATAATATTTGATGAAACTGTTTTAGCCCCTTAAAATTGTGGTTCTGGTCACACCAGTTTGGTCATATTGGTCTTATAAATATATATCTATATATATATATAGTGTTTCAAATAAAATGACTATTTCATATTGTATTTACTTTTCATTTATTATCAGTGAATTTGAGGAATTTTTCCAAAATTCTTTAGAAACCCCACAGTAGATCATTTGTACCCAAATATGCAACCTGAAGACAAAAAATTGCTTTTACATAATTTCCCCTCTCCCGAAATGTCTATAAGTTCCTTAAGATTGCTGGCTTTATTTTTGAGAGGGAGAATGTCCTGGTTTAGTTTGAGGAAAGGGCTTTTTAAGTAATCATCTTGATTCACATTCTGCCTTTTCCTGACTTTCACATTCCTCTCCTGATTGCATACAACAGTAAGTCAAATGTATGTTCCTTGTGTTCTGATCATTTACAAGTATAAATACGGAAAAAATTAAATATTGAAATTACAAGGCAGCAAAGCTGTCAAATGTACATAGCAGATAACGGTGTTTGAGCTTCACTAAATATCATAAATGAAAATTATCAAAGATAACCCAAAAAACTTTTGTGCCATTAGCTTACAACCATTACCAACCTGGATGTAGGCCTTCATCAGACTGATGTGAGCAGACGTTGATACTGACCACTAGACGGTATAGTGTCAGGACCCTCTTATAAATGTCAGGTAGATGGACCCCCCCCCCCCCATTCATGGGTGGCTGGTGATGGCTGATGTGGATAGCCTCTCGTATCTTCTGACTTCCGACTGCAGATGACTCGGATTCAAGGATCTTAGTAGAATTCCAGGCGATACTGTGGCCGGTATCTATTACACGTTCATGAATGGCAGAGCTGGTATTGCCTACAGTCACTGATTTTGTGTTCACTAACCCTGGGCCCCGTATTTCAAAAGCATCGCACATTGCGATCAAGCGCAAGTGTCTCATTTCCATAACTCGCCCATACTCGCCCCATATTTGTAACCACAAATACAGATTGTAACCACACATCATGAGAGCCTCATCCAATGTCTTATCTTCCTCATTAGTCATGATCGTGTTGCACCAGTGTTTTAAAGTTCTTACAACCCCTAGTTTTTGATGTAGCAGGTGGTGCAACTGGAAGTTTAAGTATTGGTTGGTATGTGTGGCCTTCCTGCAGACTTTCAGACTCAGATGGCCATCGCTCTCACGTATAATTAATGAGTCCAGGAAAGCAATAGGATTGTTTTCCTCCAGCTCTCTAGTGAACTTTATGTAAGGGTCTTGGCTGTTAGTGTTGATGAAGTCAGTGATAGCAGTTATGTGGTCCCTGTGGCAGATGGTAAACATGTCATTTACATATCTCAACCAAAGACGTGAAGGATTGGGCATAGACACCAGTGCGGCTTCCTCAAAGTTCTCCATAAACAGATTGGCCACATTAGGACTGATTGGACTGCCAATGGCCGCTCCATGTTTCTGCTTATGGAATACCCCCTTACAGATAAAGTATATGGTGTTCCATACAATTTCTAATAGCTCTGTGATATCCTCTACTGACAGATGAGTACATTCCATGAGGCTGGGATCTTGTTTAAGGGACCATCCTGAAAAAAATATCCAAGTATCAACTGGTTCAAGGATCAAATATGGCAGACCCTACATGAAAGGAAGACCACTTAATCATGTAATGGTCTCTCCGCCTCTACCATGCCTCCCCACGCGTCCAGTCATATGGAGCCGAGATTTAATTACTGTGCCAATGCAGGGACAATGCGTGGGGAGGTGTGTGAGAAGCAGTCCCATATATCCTTCACTTTATTCTCAGTCCTTAGATCTACCTGACATTTTTAAGAGGGTCCTGGTCGCTCTAGCAGTCAGTGAGTGTCAACATCTGCTCACATCAGTCTGATGAAGGCCTACGTCCAGGTTGGCCGTAAGCTAACGGTATGAAAGTTTTTTGGCTTGTGTTTGATAATTTTCATTTATGATCCAACTACCAAATTAATGAACATTTTTGGTCTGCACAAAATAGTTTGTCAGTTTTGTTGCAATCCTACACAGTGTTTAAAGGCATAATCACCACCCATTTTTCTACTTGTATCGTGGATATTTAAAATATATAAATAGCATAGGGCTTTAGGTTTGCCAGAATTCCTAAGGCAACCATTGCAACACATCTCGGGCACTGAATAAAATGCCAATTATAGCATATATCAAAGCAGTAATATGATTACTCTCTACATTCTTGCTCTGCTGCAAACATGCTAGGTTAGATAGGTGGCCAAGATGATGACCACTAGTTCACAATAACAAAAAGATATCAACATAATAGCACTTTATTTCATTTTATTTATTTATTCCTTTTGTACAAAGACAATTTATTATAACCCCATGTAAAGATTATGTGCTTAAAATATCCAAATAAGACAATGGAGTGTCTACAATTCAATTGCACCTGGTAGGTTTAAAAGCAAGGTTTCACATAAAGTAACCATCAAACACATCAACCTATCTATCCCTATTGTCAGATTTCATCAATACTTCTAAAAAATAAATAAATAAAAGATTTTAATAAAAAGAAACTTTCAGTAAGCTACTTTTACATAAAACTATATCTTGCTGTCAAAGGTATAAATGAATTTTACTTTAGAACATAAACTATGATAAAATGAATATTAAATTATCACATTCTGGGATGACAATTGGCGACTATATACAAAATGTACAAATTTAGTGGTAAAAATATTTTAAAATTATCAAGCTAGCCCATGCAATACAAAGACTAGTGTTTCTAAGGAAGGTCTAACAGTTATCAAAATGTGCTCTTATAGGCAAGTTAATCCATTCTCTCATGCCATTTAATCATTTAATGTATGAACTCATCAAAATCAAAATTTTATAAGAATAGAGACCTTATAATAAAACATTTCATGTTTTGTGTGACTAAATGCAGCATCATAATTGTCCAAGATAACATTATTTAACGATAAAAAGCAACATGACAAAATAAAACCACAAAAACATCTGTCAAGAAGAAAGAAAGTGCTTAAGCTGTTGAAAAGCATATGCCAAATTGACAATTTCAAAACAAA
Source organism: Lingula anatina (assembly GCF_001039355.2). The sequence continues at coordinate 802,027 of NW_019774069.1, forward strand.
ATTGGGCAAGACAAAAAAGAGCCAATTTGACAACTTTACAGAGGCATGATTAAAAATTATTTCTAAACATTTAAAATTAATACAACCAAATTGATGTTATAAGTGATAATGAATGCCAAGCAAAATTTGATGGTATGGATTTTTCATAGTAGTTAGAATTAAACTATCATGTCACTGTTAAAACAATTCTGAGCAATAAGACTTTGGTACAGGGTGTAACTCTACATGATAACTTTTCTGTTGTTCTATAATAGAATAGGCACAATTTTTACTCTCCCTTGCAAATAGAGTCAAAAACCCAAAATCTAACTACTTGGGTCACTTGATAAGTTGGTTTAAGTACACAACCATGAGCTACTTTTTATTAACTTTCAACATCTGTACCTACACTTTCATTTGACAAAATGAGTAAATAACTTTTTGGGCATAAAAATAGTACTTGTGATGAGACTGGGTTCCTTTCACTCTAATAAACATAGAAACTGAATGTTGCCTAAAGTAATGCTTGATCTTATTTCAGTTCATTAGTTCAACTTGTGCCTGGGATAAAACCTGACTCTTGGTTAAAAGTAAAACAAAAGAGAAGTGAAATTAGTTTTAAAAACCTATAGTTCACCTCATGCCTGGGATAAAATCTGACTCTTGATTAAAAGTAAAACAAAAGAGAAGTGAAGTTATGATGTAAAAAACCTAAATAAATATTTATGACAGCAAACAAATTTAATAAGCTTGTGTTTTTTATGCAGTTTGTAAATAAAAATGCTGGATGCTGATAAAGTGCATCCATAAAAAGAGACTCAACAAGCTTTTTTAGATGGAGGTATCACAGTATGTTTTGAATTTGGAGCAGAACGTCCATCCTGAAGATGGTTGAAGTAAATAATATGTCTAACAGATGCTTGAAGTTCAGACTTCAGAATAATCCACCCCTGCTGAGTAATGATTCACTACAGTTAATGCTTAAATTAAAAATGTAATACATCAACTTAATTCTAGTACTATATGAAGACATGATCAACATTTATTGTAGACAAGTTCAATGCAATTTTATATAAAACAGGATATGGAAGAGAGCAATGTTTTGCACTGGTCTTTATGTACAGAGTTATAAAAACAATCATTGGCTGCTTCAAAAGTCAATTTCATACCAAATGTCCAACATTTTATATTTTGATTTATTCTGTACAGTGACTTACAGCATCATACAGATCACCTCTCACTCTAATCAACTCCTTCAAATCCAGCTGCATTTTCTACTGCAACAACAAGTTTCTTACGAAGCTCCTCATAACTTTCGTATGGTGGCAAATCTAGTCGGTTGAAACTGAAGCAAATATGGATCACTGTATCATTTAAATGTGCATTTAAATCTAATTTTTGTTTTGTTTTTCAACTATCACAAAGGATGAAAAACAAGGCAGTAAAACTGTCAAATGTACACACAAAAAGCAGAAAATAATGATGCACAAAACAGGCTACTGTCAATTCCGATGCAATATTATATTATTATATGCTTAACAGCAAAGTCATACCAAATTTTAATTATTCATAACAGGTAAAATGGATGTAAGCAAAATGTGTAACTAGCATAAGGAGTCAGGTGCACAAGAGTTCAAGTTTACAATTTAAAAATGCCAGAATGAGAAAAATGAAAATTTGACAAAAAATTGCTTAAATTCAAGAAAAAATGATAATGCAATCAAGCTGGTTTTCAATCCTAAGAATAATTTTTGTAAGTTACAAAGTAAGAAGTTACAGAGTTTTCTTTTCATAATGTTTGTGGTGGCAGTGCACAAAAAAGTGTTTTTGTTGATTTAATGCAATATTACAATTAACAGCATCATCACACCAATTTTTGATTATCTACAATACATATCACGGACATTTAAAATATTTTGATTCCCATTGCGTTTCATACCCATGGGAATTCTAAGTCCCACACTGAAAAGCCAATATGTGAAAAATGAAAATTTCATAAAAAGTGCCTTGCTTCCAGAAGAGAAAGCAGTCAGACTAGTTTTCCAACTCGAGCTGCACTTCAGTGTCCTCTTTGTCCATACACCAAAAGCACACAAAATGAACAAAATGTTTTTATAAACAATTTGGCCTAATTATAACCTATCAATTATGTCTATGACACAACAAGTATGAAAATACTCACCAGGTATGTGCCCTTGGCAATTGTTTTGAAGCACCCCATTTCTCTATTGTAAAAAGTTGAGGTCCATTGCTTCCATACAGCTCCTTGAAGCCATTCATAGGCACTCTGGATGTTCCAGTCACAAACTGTAGCAGTCTGGATCTCATTTCATTGTTGAAGGAGTAAATAGCCTGCAGAAATAAACAAAACACTTTCAAAGTTATATTACAAAGCTATTTTATTTCAAATAAAAATAGTGGGCATATTAAAAATACATTATTCAAACAACAACTCATTAATAATGAGTGTCTCAATCACTGATGCACTGCACAAAAATATACTATACTATACTCTGCAAAATACTATTGAAATTAAAAACAAAAGACATAACATAAACATGCACTTCCCTACCTTCCAAAAGTTAACAATCACAGGGTGGTTGGAGTTGTACTCCCCTCTGTAGTTGGTGTTGGCTTTCCAATCATTGACATCCACATCCTGTAGACCACACATCAACAACTAAAAAGCAAAGAAAAAAATCATAAACTATCATAAAAGAGAAATGAAATTTGAAGTATTTATACTTTAATTTTTTCAGCTTCAGGGAAAAGAATCCTACGTTTATGTTGGTTACTTTCAATTATAGTTCAATAGGTGAAAATCAAACATGAATTAGTGGAGTTTTAACTATATAGCAGAGAGGGGACTAGCCTAGCTAGCTGAAGTCAGTTGCTGTAAAATTTCCTTACAAATACCTTTTTCGTATAGAAGTTCTTTACTCTTTAAAGATTAATTAGATGATCTTGAAGTACATATTTGGATTTGCATATCAATAAATACACATGACTCTTTTGGTGCAAGAATGACAAGTTGGCCACTGCCATGGCCCATTTGCAACCCCACAAATGAAAATATGTGCACTATTTGTTTGGATATTTATTATTAATGCTAACATTACATAATTTTAAGCTACTCAACATCATTTAAAGCTATACAATAATTTTACACTATTCTTTTACTAGAGGGACCTTTCAATTAAAGCGGCCATCACCAGCCAAATTTCGAACACCATATTTGTTTGTCCTTTACTTATACTTTCACTTGGGTTAATGAGGAGACGTAAAGACCTTTTAACGTCCTACACACTATCATCATGAGTTGACAATTCAACATCACCAGCTGTTGCATTATGGCATCCATTAACTTTTTTTCTTTTTTTTTTTTTTTGCAACCCTATATAAAGCTCTATAACACTGATTTTGTGCTATCAGGTTGGCAAAATGCAAAAGGTGATATAGCATTAGAGGAAAACTGTCTTAACCCTTCGTATGTATGGATCTCAGACCAATTATGTTAACATTCTTTTTTTATTTTTTTAATTTAAATGATTGACTTAATATTTATGTACATTCTTAAAGGCTGGGATAATAGCTTAAACCACCTACCTCCACTTCGTTCTCATCAAAAATTGCTAGAAGATTCTGTGGAACAAGTTCATTAAATCCCTCCATAAATGAATTCATTTGTTTTCTCACTCTTGAAACAAATCTCCATTTAATAACAAGGCTGGAAAACAAGACAATACCATGAATTATACCAATAATTTGTAACATGCATTTTATTCATTTATTTATTTGTCATGTTTTAACAAATAATACATCTCCTAATTCATATAAAAGGATTAAATACTAAAACAGAAGAACAGTGCATAAACTTACTCTATATATTCTTTTTTATTGTCGTCATTGACTTGGAGGTCTTTTCCACCTGGTCTTAATTCCCTCTCGATTTTCTAGATAATATACAAAAATTTATTAACACTACAAAGAGCAATTTGGGGACTCCCAAACCGATGAAGTGTACCTTTAAATAAAAATCTAACTGGAAAATTACCAAATGTTTCAATTCCAAAAGAGGAGTCTCATGTTATTTGTACCTGGGTTGTAAAAAATCAACCAAAAACTTACAAACAAAATATTACCTTCAAATATTTATAGCAGGATTGTTGGGTAATTCAATAAAACCTGAACTTCAAAGCATCATGTTAAATATGCATTATACTAAAAAAAATTGTTATACATGTCCATCAGAAACAAGCTTACCTCTCCAAACTGTTCTTCATCCACCATGAAGGTCAATTCAAGGTCAATTGGATCATTTTCTAAAATCCACTTCAAGGAATTATAATATTCAGAATCCTAAAATTCAGTAAAATTTCAAAATGTTGGTTGTCTGATGGTTGAAACATTCAAAACAAAAGAAAATATGCACTTCAACAACAGTTTATTTCTAATCAACTTGAACTGTATGAAGTACTTGGTATGATGTACTTACAACTGATTCCATGTCATGCAATGTGATTGCTCTTCCTAACATCATCTTGTAAAAAGGTCGAATGAAAAATGCTAAAAAGAAAATTAAAATTTGAAATTATAAACTCTTGTCACCACAACAAAGTCAAAAGGCAGCTGCAAGTGGAAAATTTTTCAAAATCTTTTGTAAATTAAGTATCCAATACCATTCAATGAAGTCATTCTCTATGACAATTTCTATTTCTAAAAGTTTTTATGCCATACCATCTAGCAATTTGCCATGGAACACAGCCATTCCAGCTATTCTTCCAATAAATTTAAAATAAGAGAGATGTTCTTCATTGGCAAGTCCTGAGAGAGGATTAATCTGGAGTGTATAATTGTCTCTGAAAAAAATCAAATATGTTACCCTGGTAGCAAAAAAATAAAAATAAAAATAAATTTAAAAAAAAGTATAAGTATAAACATAAAAATAAGTATATTATTATCAAAATAATAAAATCAGTATACAAAAAATAAATTATAAATTTGATCAATATCATAGACTGATAATACATTTTCTTTGTGATATTTATCATTTCGTGTCACCCTTAAAATCCAAACATGTGAACCCCAGTTTCAAAATTGTTATGGGGAGGTATCTTTATAATTCATACCCATTATAAAATGTAATAATAAAAATCATTAGTAAAGCTTTCTTCAAATTACTTACGCTGCTGAATATTCAAAAAGACCATAGTAAGGATTAAACATCTCTTTCGATAACAAGAAGAACCACTCCCTGGCCACACCACCATAGTCCAAACCAACCTCTCCTTCAAATTCAATCCATAACCTATAACATAAGCACTGTTTGTAGCATAGGGTCTCAGATAACAGAAACTATGCTCTTGACTTAGGTCCACAAGCATATATCTATTTAATCTATATTAAAACTAGAGGATCAGAGAGGCGATACCGCCTCCGAATATTGTACCACCAGCGGGAGCAAGCGCATTCATATAGACCCCCACATATACAAAATAAGGAACACAGCCACCAGTCTTGTGCTTGACAAGCTGTAAAAATGCAATCAACAAGAATTTTCAAAATATGCAAAAAATATATATATTACTAAAAATGGTACAATCAAAGTTAAGTTCATCGCAAGGTAGGTCAAAGGTCAATTCCAAGGTCACAGTAAATTGCCAGTATATGACTTCCTATTCAACTTCAATAGTAACTATGGGCCTATCTCTGCCAGGTTTGGAGTTAAAAGAGAAAGAAATTAGCAGAGTTCAGTTCATGATAATAAGTAGGTCAAAGGTCAATTTCAAGGTCACACTTAGATTGCCAGTATATGACTTCCTATTCACGTTC
>NW_019774069.1:809745-840019 GCF_001039355.2 Lingula anatina
TTTCCCATAATTCCTTCTGTAGGGGAGATAATTAGCATTTAATTTTGCCATTTTTGGACAAGGGTGCATTGCAATGAGTGCCACACCTAGACCCCAATACCGACAAAGCCCAAATTTTACATGGAACGAGTTGAGATTATAGGTGACCTAAATCCAAGAGATGGGTATGGAGGCCCTTACCGTCTAGGAGGAGAAGCGGTAACGGTGACTTGGCGGCAGAGCCGCAGGAGCTGGGGGGCGGAACATACGGGTCGGGACTAAAACCATGTGTACCGCCAGCGCCTACGCTGGTGGTACAATAATGCTACCATGAAGAACATATTTTTCCAGTCTTGATAAATAATAAAACAATTTTTAGCCCTAGAAGGTCAAAGGTTATCCAGTTTAAATCATCCAAACTGGGGCAACATTTTACCTTGTCTTCAGTAAATCTGTTCTCTTGATACCCATCACAACTCTGTAAGAATCTTCTAAAATAGATTTCCTTGAGACTTTGATGTCTAATTTGTTAGGCACATTTTCCTGAAAAATAATCAACAACTGAGTAAATAAACCTGACAAATTATCTTTATAAAAAATTGTCACCAAAAGGGCATTTCATACACCTTGGTATGTCATCTTCAAAATGTTCACAAAAATGTGAAGCCTATCTCCATAATAATTCTTTTGATTAAATCTTAACATATAAGGAATGTGACAATATTATAAGTTGTTCTTATATTTGGATCTTGAAATTAATGATATGAAGCATTATCTTCAGAGGAAAATGAAAAGATCTCAAGATGATACAGACAACCATATAAACACATCTAATGTATAACCTGCATTTCAAAATTTAAACCTAATATATATATATATATATATATTGGTTTTCTGCTTTCTGCCTGCCTAAATCATTTTTCTAAAATTCACATATAATTGAGAACTGACTTGGGTATATCAATACTTACTGGTTTGCGTAATTTCGACCTAAAGTAGTCATATTTCTGTTTGTAGTCTCTGGAGTAGGGAACTGCAGGACCTCCCAACCTAGACAGCCTGGGGTCTTCCCACTGGGTCACCTTATTATCTGGAATATATTGATTGATAGATATACTTAAACATTTACAATTTCAACATCTGATATAGAAAACCTTATCCCACTTCATAAAAAAATGGACAATATCTAAGTGCAATCTGTAACCATGATCCTATGCATGAGGGGGGAGAAGCTTAATTATTCTTGAATGTAAACTTAAACTTAACTGCATAACACAATCTAAAACAACAACTTGCTGACATATAAAATGAAGGTCCAGCTAAAATCATGTCTAAACAACTTCAAACCTTCACATTTTCATAGGATTTGCTTACTGTGGTCAATATAAAACACTCTTCCATCAGCATGAATTCTTTCTTCCCAGCCAGGCTGTAAGCATAAAAGAGAATAAGCAGCTTTATTACATAAGTGTCCTCAGCTTTGTAAAAACAGTAAACAGGATTTGTTAACAAAGATATGTTGACCTGAAAATACATGGGAATTCAAAAAGTATTTTCATAATGCTCCAACATAATAGCTTTTTCATAGCTATTTTTTCAAAATATTCCTGTACGTACAGGTAGTGGGCCCAAGTCATGCAGCAGATCAGTACTTGATGAACTCCTCTCTGGGGCAGCGGGTGCTCGGCTTCTCAAACTTGCTCTATTGTTTGATGACCTCCTTGGATCATCCTAAAAAATACAAAAAAGGAAAGAGTTATGGTCCCAATCATTTAAGAGATTGTTGATACACATGTAATTTGTTCCTCTACTCAACATATTTACTTAAAGGGATAATAACTCTTTGTATGAGATCTATATTTCTCAATAAAAACATTGTGAACAACCCATAGAAATATAACATATTCTGTTGTACCACAAAAACGGCAGTTATAGCTATTATGCCGATATCTGAGCTTGTCTTTAGACCACTTGACCTCCATTGATTGCTATACTCTGTTATAATTTCTTATAATTATTATAATTTCTTACTCTGTTATAATTTCTTACGGGATTATAGCAAAAAAAAACAAACTTTTTAGAAAATAAACAGGGACTAACTTTGAATGTAAAAATAGATTCGTTATCTACTGGTAAGTATGGAAAAATTGTTGTTTACTCCAGGAAAATTAATTTTTTGGCCAAAACGACGAGTTATTATCCCTTTAAAAACAGCAATACTACAACAGTTTAAAAGACATTACTCACTGGAACAGCAACTGCATCTTGTCAGTTTACTTACCCACGATGTAGTTCTGTTGTTGTGATCAATGTAAAACACTCTCCCATTGGCTGCCACAGCCTTAGCCCAACCAGCAGGCAATGGCTCGTCATCATCATCATTATCAGGGCTGCCTTGAGCACTTACACTTCTACTTATCTAATTGAAAAAATGCATATAACACGTACAGGATCTATGTTTGTCTGTATAAGACTGTGATTATTATGCTATATTGTGACTTTTTTTCTATTGCACAGCTGTAAAAAAATAGTATGTATTCTGATAGGGTGAAAAATTGTGTGACAGCACAACCTCTGTCTCTAATCAATCAAAAGTCAATCAAGTAATGTCATGCACTGAAGTTTTTATTTGCACTTAACTACTCACTACCATTTCAAAGAAAGCGTATTCTTCACCAGGTATATATGTATCCTTCAGGCCATAATATCTAATCATATTATGATCCTTAATTTTTATGTTGGAATCTGATTGATCCACTTAATCCAAAACTAATAGAAACTCTATCTACACATTTTTTATAATACTATTTTTTTTCTTTTTTACTTAGGGCCTCATAGCAGAGTCTTAATATCCTAAAAGGAATGCAATGCTAACATGACACTTATAATAAGTCCTGTTTATATCACAAAAACAACCTGTCCTTACTCTTCTTTCTATCACATCATCTTCACTGGTGTGGCTTATGGTATCTTCTTGGCTAATGTGGCGACGCATTCCAGCCCAGCGTGCTGCTTCTTCTTGCTGTCGTAATCTAGCATTGCCTTCCTCAGATGTGGCAGGCCTAGGTATGTCAAACCATGAATATATTAGGGCAAGCTGATTATACATAATTAAAAACTGTGAATAAAAAAGTAGGTTTTCTACTGTGGGTGTAATAAAAATCTGTGATCAAGCCCCCTATAAAAATATCTTAGCACATATTTTTAACCATGGGAAAATATATGGGCATTCAAAAGGTTTCTCTAGCTTTTTGAACTTGGGTGATCATATAGGAGAATACACACAAGAATAAAATGGGCATTTCTGCAAAGCCTCAACAAGGCAATGATGTTCAATTATAAATTTTGCTTCAGGAAACCGTCGCTTCATTTTATGACTTATTACTCACATAGTTGGCCGCTCCCACTGGGTAACTCTTGTGGCATGACTGACATAATACACCCGCCCATTTGCATCCACACGTTCCTCCCAACCTGGTGGAAGGGCATTGCCTCTGGACCTGGCATAATACACAAAGACATATGTTTAATACATTCTCATCAGAATAAGCATCTACACAGTTTCTTTGTTCAGTAGTGTTCAAGTATTCAGGCATGAAAATTACTTACAGAGATGGTCTTTCCCACTGTGTTGTTCTGGTAACATGGTTGACATAAAATGTCCTTCCATAGTTATCCTGTCTCTCTTCCCAGCCAGGGGGAAGAGCTTCAGTTTCAACACCCCCAACAGCCCCTTCTTCCAGCTCTACAGATTCATTGTCTACCATCTCCCAATCAGGCTGCAATAATCAAATGAAAAGAAGGTCAAAGGTCACAGTTAGATCGACAGTTTATGGCTTCCTATTCAAGTTCAATAGAAACTATAGGCGTATCTCTGCCAGTTTTGAAGATATAGGGTCCGGAAAATTTCGTAAGTTCAGTTCATGGTGAAAAGTATATTAAAGGTCAATTTCAAGGTCATGGTTAGATTGCCAGTATACGACTTCCTATTCAAGTTCAATAGTAACTGTGGGCGTATCTCTAGTTTTGGAGATATAAAGGCTGGAAACTTTTGTAAGTTTAATTCATGGTGGAAAGTAGGTCAAAGGTCAATTTCGAGGTCATAGATAAATTGCCAGTATTTGACTTCCTATTCAAGTTCGAAAGAGAGTATGGGCCATATCATTTGTAGAGCTTTAACTTCCCGCACAAGGCTTTGGTGACTGAAAGGCCACAATAACAACAATTGTCATTTAGCTATGCTTAAGACACAGTTACTATGTTATATGTGAGAAATTATAACAGGATTTTTAGAAAAATCAAAATATAAATAACATATATAAAGATAAAAGGCAAAAAGATGAATAAATTAATTTAAAAAAAAATAATACAAAGCAATATGCATTTTCAGCCCAATACAGTAACTCAGACACACTTTGATGACATTTGATATAAACATATTACTAAAATCACAGTTCACCAATCTCTCCCTCTTACCTATACATTAATGGGAACAATAATAATCCCACCCCTCATTCAACAAGCCATACTAAACAAAACTCCATTCAATTCTATGTTACAAAGACTCCCCACCTCATTACGGGCTGGTTCTTCTTCATCCTCTTCCTCATCCTCACGAACATATGCTAGGTACAGCCTGAGATGACCACGCACACGCGAACGGGTACTAGGAATTTAGAATCAAATACTTATTTCTCAGATTTATGCAATTAAAAAACAAAATCAATATCTTTTATCAATTTGAAAGCTTATAAACATATCTGAAATCGTCATCATTACTTAAAATTAATTATACGTCATATTCAAAGTAAATTTCTTAAGGAAGAGTAGATAAATTTATGGTATAAAACACTCAATGAAGTAGACTTCAAGAACTTCCTTGGTCTTCTTCCTTCACTGCCCATTTTTATATTCATTTCATTTATTCGCCTAAATTATGGCATTTAGATGTGTTTTTTAAATTATTTAAGAATTTCCTTAAACCCTCACAAATTCATTATCATCCCGTCCAACATGATTGTCTCAATATCTCTTATTTGATGTTTGTTTTGTTTACAGATAATTACATAAAGCACTTAATCTGATACAAAAAAAAAAAAAAAAAAAAAAAACCCCAAGTACATGCAAATAGAGTCATCTGAGAAATCATCTTAATTATCAACAGTCTACGTACCTCCTAGGTCTGAGAATGTAATCTTTGGGTTGCACAAGTTCACGTCCTTCTGTTGGAATGTGAACATGCTGCAGTGGGATCTCAACCACACCCAGGAAATCATCTCGTGTCTAGAATAATAACAGGATAAGGTCAATTACAAAAGGTTAGTGATATATTCTGCTAAGTAAGTCAAATAACCAAAAACTATCTAATCCCTTTGTGCATTGAAAAAATACAAAACCAGGAATAGCATAATAAAAATTTTAATAAATGCACAAATAAATAATTTTTTTAAAAACTTACCACTCTATTCTCATCATATACCTCAAACAACAGCTTGTTTTCCCTAGGGTTTACCTGTAACCAAATATAGTCCCTTAATTGATCAAATTTTATCCAAACTAACAAAGAATTGTTATGTTTTTCTGAATTCTAACATGCTATAACAGATCCACTACAGATCAATCAAAGTCAATTTTAGTTAACATAGTCATATATTTTCTTCAGAGACTTTACTTGTCCATGGTAGAAAGGTAAAAACAGGGTCTAACTACCAGGACCATGTTGAAAAAAATTTGGATAGACATTGCCACTGCAATGTCTTCAAGTATTATTTTTAAAAAGCCCTGAGTAAAGCTATTATGCATAGTTGGTTTTAATTCAAAATTAGTTCTAATAGTGCATTATGCAATTACCTTTGGTATCCACAGATCAATTATATTAAAGATGCATATAAAGTAAGTAGACGTGTAATTATTGCACCTTAACTTGACCATATGCCACAATGCAGTTTCAAATTATACAACTTTGGAGGAAAGTTAAGAACACAAACAGATTAAGTATGTTTATAACCAGCAAGAAGAGATTGTGCAGTTTTAAATTTCTTTTTTTTTCAGCTTATGAAATGATGGATTTGAATTATTTTTGGCATTTGGATTTAACATGACTTGTGTGAGAAACTGATGGTAGTCATTTGTATGTGTTAATGGGAATGTTCACAGCTGTATTCTCACTTATGTACCTATAAGGATAAGTATTTTTTCATCATAAATGAGAATTTCTTGATGACTTAGCAAAAAATATATATATAATCTCAGCTTTATCTCAGATAATCAAATGAGCAAATGATTTTGTCAGTCTCACAAACACATTTGAGATGATAAGTAAGGCAACCATCAAATACTTACTCTGAACACAAACTCTTCATACCATTTTGGGTTCAGTGTCTAGAAAAAAAAAGATGTCACATTAATATTTCTTTGATTTTACCTGTTATAAAAATATTTTAGTTGGTTTTCTTTAATAAGATGCATCTCTTCACAACCCAGGTCTCAGAAGTCTGTAAGAGACTTAAAACTACTTGAAAATTTTAATATTTAGGTATTTATAAACACTATTATATCTTAACAGTTTACTCTTATTGTACCCAGATATTCAGATTCTTGCAAGCCATCCTGTCAACTAGCAAGGGGTTCACTGTTTTGAAACTTTAGCAGATCTGCATTCAAGTCACCACAAGTACAAATCCTTGCTACACTTTTATGACAAGTGACTTTTGTAAAATGTATGTGGTCTTATCAAATTATGTTCTCCAATTGAATGCACTTACAAAGGTCAGTTTTGCATATCTTGTTTCCAAATCATTTACTAACTTTTTTAATATATCATCTTAATATACTGTGCAAATGTGAAAAGCTTTTTTACATTATTTTATCCATATATCATCAAAAAAATACAAAGATATGATTAAATATCACACCATGATAACTCATTTTTCATATTAATAAGGATTAATACCTTAAGTAAACATTGCACGGTTTGCCTTTATTTATTTATTTTATTTTATTTATTTATGTTTTGCAAAAAAAAAAAAAAAAAGATACACCAAAATGCTTGGGTAAATAACATCAATAAAATATCATTTCTGACACTTTATGTAGAATTATGGCACAGATTGGAAAAAATCTACACTTCTAAAATTCCACCAACACTTTTTGTCAACAGAGATTGTGCTTATTACTACAGAAAACATGTTCAGGATGCTACACACATGGTACAGGGATAACTAATTAGTAGCCCAGCAAATGTTCCTATTTAATTTGCACGGCAACACTTGCCAACAAGACAGACTGAAAATCAGGGTATATAACTGTTAGCTATTACAACTCTCAAAATATTCAACTATAGATCAATCATTATTAAATGTACCTTTTTGATAGTCTTTGTCTGTATGGAATCTAGTTCTGTTCCACTCTCTTTGGTAAGGATCACACGTACATAAGGATCACTGTAAAAAAAATATATGAAAACAAACAAATAAGTAGGCCAGGAATTTTGTTAATTAATAAAAGAGGAGTTCTTTGCAAGAGCAAGTGGAATTCTTGGTCTTTTAAAAACTTCTTGAAATAAATTCAAAAATGCTGCACACTTTCATGTATTACAGAATACCAATAATGCAAATGACTTGCATGATTTCTTGAGGATATTTGTTCCTTCAGTTCTCACATGGAAGTGAAATTTTATAGCACAGCTGTATCAGTGCAGACCAATTTCATTGTACAGAAAACATTTAATAAGTGTTTAGGACATTGTAAAATTTCTTTAGATAAATGACATTTTTTTAAGAAAGCGATACTGCAAGAACTGACCAAAATGAATTTTCACTACACTGTCTTAATCTCTCAAAACAACAGCAAATCACTGACAGACTTCATCACACAGTAGGGAAATAATAGGGAAATCATAAGTTTTTTATAATCTGCTTCAATATGTAGGATGCTCATATTTATTTCACTTTGAAAATTAGCATTGATACGTGAAATATGTTCAGTTATGCCTTATGGCTGTATTCATTTAACATTCTTCAGTTTTAATTTTTACTTAAATCAACATGGCACTAAATATTGAAAAGCAGGGTATAAGGTTACTGGATGGTAGTGATCAGTATTTTTCTGCCCTATGATGCTTAGGAACATCAGTAATCAGTGTTTACATATCCCAATGATCAACTATATATTTGGTGGTAAATGGTAATACATGATTTCAATGGCAGGTGGGAGAGGGGCAATCAAGTGCTTACTGTAATAATGTCTTCTTCCTGAAATCAGATAAATTATATGTATGTGTGGGTGTGTAATTTTACATCATACTTGATACAATGCAATGCAATCCAATGATCTGTGAATACTAAACAAACTTAAATTTGCACATATAATACACATGCAATTTTCTTATAGGGTCAGCTTTGGTGTGACCGTGTCAAGGTAGCAGTTTCAACAAATGTAACGGCTGAACAGAAAATGCTAGCTCTGTTTTAAAGAGTCAGCAGCATATTGGGTATCACAAAGTGTATATGTGTGTTAATGAGGGCTCTCTCTATATATATACACATAAACCAGCTGTGGCAAGCACCTCAAATCATCTGTAGTGATAAGCTGTTATATTTAAGTTTTGATCATTTACATCAACGTTTTTTTCTTATCTGTGGTATTTCAAGGAAAAAGGTATTTTAAGTTTATCAGACATAGGGAAACTGCCTGTCCAAGAGGTCATGATGGTTTTAAAAGCCAGAGGACCCTCAAGTTTGATATAGCAGGTCCTCTGGACTGGCAAGGCTTTAAGTGAAAAAATAATACATAATAAATCATATACATGTATAAAAATAAACTTAAGAAAATTGAAACCAAAATTCAAAGTTTTTAACTTTAAATGAGGAAAATGTCACTCAGACTTGAATGCTTTTTTTTTCATTGAATAAAAATAAAAAATAAAAGACTATAAAGACTTAATCAGCCTGCTGTTCAATACCTGGCTTATGGTATTTACAACCCCTTGGAAGCATTGACCTAGTTTGGACCTGCACCAAAAATGGGAGGCCTGCAGATTTCTTATAGTGCAGGCCCTCAGGACCTTAATTACCTTCAAAGGTTTCCCCATGTTTTGTTTTTATTCTAGATTTAAGACCCAATTCCCATAGACACCATTGGTCTACATAGATCGACCCAACTCCACAGGCACTCACTTCTTGCAGTCAGCTTAACTGAATGACATGCCTCCTCTTGTTCCCAATATATGTGTATTATCACCAGCTTTTCTCTACTCTACTTAACACCAGGAGGCATATTATGTAGTTAAGCAGACTGCAGTCAGTGACAGTATCTGCAGATTTAGGTTGATCCACGTAGACCAATGGTGTCTATAGGAATGTGGCCTTTGTCTATAATTTTATTTTGGGACAATTTCAATTCTTGCAGGATTGCCTTTATTTAGTTTTAAAATTAGAATTCTTGCAACAAGCAGCCATAGGACCAAAAAAGAATCCAATTTAAGATATAAAAGACAAAAAATTGAAAGACCTTCACAAATGACAAACTGTGCCAAAGAAATGTTTTACTAAACATTATATAACATTATTATTTCCAACTGTTTATTTGTTGTTTATTTTCAAGTTCAATGAGAAACAATAGGGCGGTAAGGCTGGTAAATAATTTTAACCTAATTCTGTCTAAAACTTGTATAGATATTAAAATGTTGTAATGGGACCTCGTGACTCGGCTTTCTCACCTTGCACCAAAAATGTCTTTCTTGGCTAAATTGATACCAGATACAACCTTTGTCCGTAGAAGCTTAGTATTTGAATGGCTTCCCTGTAAAAAAAAAGACAATCGTTTCATAATATTATACAAAAATATCCGAGATATTTACTCCCTTCACGAAAATTTACGTTCTCCGTGTAAATTTTCAACTCACTCACTGCGTTTCAGGTGGATACTCAATTTTAGAACGCATCCAAAAACCAGTATCGTCTTAATTACAGGGGCTTATTTGATAAAATTGCAAAGTGAAGTACTTACGGAGATCTCCTCCTGAAGTCCTCGTATGTTATTCATGTCACAACACTCATTTACAAACAATATATGCGTTGTGAGCTTAACTTCTTCCCTCTCCTATCCCTGCCCGTGTTATGACACATAGAGCGCAAGTGCACTGGCCTAGATTCAACTATCCCGGATGTTGCTCAATATTTGTTAGTCTTCTGACGCAAAAGATTTTGTTTACGTCACGTGGCCAAATCCCAAAATGAGTCGGAAACCCTGCATCGGCAAATAATTTTTCAGATTTTTTGACTTTTGTTTTTGAAAAAAGTCTAAAATAAGAAGTAAATTGAAACAAGAGTGATTTTTTTCGAAATTATTTCCCAAAAGTTGCATGTACAAGTAAATTTAGTTCAAAACACTACTGCTTTTTCAGAGTTACAATGTAAGTTACAATTCAATGTACATGTCACATCTGATCAAATTTTTAATATAATAGTGCAACATCTCAACAATTGAAGTTATTCAAGTGTCTAGATTGCATAAATGTAAAATCACAGCACAGGAANGGGTAATAAGAATATTGAAGCTTTTTTAATTGCGAGAATATTTCTGACTAAATGATGATTTTATTATTAATGGAAATTAAGCTGCAATGTGTGGTACATATGCTGTAATTACGCTGTCCTTCATCTCTTGCGTTAGTCTACATTTTGCTGGGAATTAAAAAAAAACCGTGCGTACAATTTTTAAAGGTCTAGTTACGCCCCTGTAATAGTGCAACATCTCAACAATTGAAGTTATTCAAGTGTCTAGATTGCATAAATGTAAAATCACAGCACAGGAATGGTTTGTAGACATACAAATGTCGTCATTCATGTTGCCTATCAAACAATATAACTATCCCCAGTATGCAAACAGAAAAAAAAACTTCAATACAAATAAAATATCTTCATCCAGTCAACAGAAAAGTGTCAGGAAAACATGTAATTTACTGTGTTATAAGCTGTTTATTGTTTATTACATTTTCCTTTTTTTTCAAATCATCTTGTCTGTATATAAAAATCAATGAAATACCAGTACACATGACAGGGATTCTAATACTGATATGTACAATGCACAAGAATAATATAATGCTGTGTGTAGTGTTTCACTTTAAATCACTTTAAATCTAAAAGTTTAGTGTACAGACACACATTCTACTTGGGAAGACAACATTTTACTGGCTGGCATATGAAGCAGTTTCAATAACAAAACTAAAAAGCTAACAGAAACAAAAATATACTAGTAAATGAAAGCAAACAAAATTGAGTCAAATTTCAACAATACATTATTTTGATCATCTCTATAATATCACTTAAAAAATAAATACTGATTGAACGGTAAGTTAAAGTGTATTTATCAGAATTATCCAAGATAACCATAAGTATAAAATTAGTATACTAAGTATTTATTATATTTAGTATAAAATGAAGCAAGATTTGCAGGATTTGGAAGAAAATGGAGCCACAAATAATGGCAGAATAGCAATTGCAGTGTGTCAGTGAATCAAAACTGACAGAAAAGAATCCATTGACATTTTCAGGTAATTTTTTCTTGAGTTACTGTATCTTGAATTTCTGCACAATAGTATGAATTCACCATTTTTTGTATCACTTTTACATTGCTTTCTAAGATGGCATTCCCAGCACAAAGGGTTTCAACCTGATAGTGAAAAAGTTGGCCCCAACTCACACAGATTCCTATCCTTTTTCTAGTCTCATATGAGAAGATGATGATGATTCCCATTCTATTTCAAGTTAACACGCCTGGAAACTAGAGGATCAGAGAGGCGATACCGCCTCCGGATATTGTATGACTTTCAGTCAAACTTCTATACTTATTTTTCCCATAATTCCTTCCGTTTAGGAGATATATAGCATTGAATTTTCAAAAAAATTTGACAAGGGTGCATTTTATGGTGTGTCACGCCCAAGCGAATGCACCGACTGAGACAAAAAAAACCAGGGGGTTCAAGTTGAGACTATATGTGACCTAAATCCAAGAGATGGGGAGACAGGTCCGTGTGGTCTAGGAGGAGAAGCGGTAACGGTGACTTGTATCCCACGCCACCCTGCGGAGCTGGCGGAGCTCACGGAGCCGGCAGAGCCATACGATACGGGTCAGGACTAAAACCATGAGTACCGCCAGCGTACACGCTGGCGGTACTAATAAGCTGCACAGTAACAGTGCCCAGTACAATATTCAGAAGTTTGATTAACCATTTTAGGTTTAAATCCTATTGTCTCCTTTCGCAAAATAAATTGTTAACAAAAATTATTACAAAACTTTAAACATAAGGTAATCAGATAAAGGAATGTGCAATTTTTACTTCATAAAGCAAAAATATCAAAAACCATATATTTAACATGCATTTGTAAATAATTATTGGAAAAACCTATCTGACCAACATTCATTTCATTGAAACTTGCAAATAAACAAAATACGTATAAAGAAATGATAATATTCATAAGCTAATGGCTTAATCTTTTCAATGTAGGGGGGGGGGGGACAGTGGATTTTACTGGTATTGTATTTTTAAGTCATAATTTCTTTAAATTAAAACACACCTACTGAGTGGTAGCAACAAAATGGGAAAGGAGGCTTCCTTACAGATCCATTTTATGCAGTGAAAGCAGCATAAATGCTATACAGAAATATAATTTTTATGATTCTTAAATTATGTATTTGAAAGATCGATAAATTTTGTCCACTGAAAATATTAAGTCGTTACCATATTTACTTATGTTATTCAGCATTCCCCACATTCAAACAATATTAAAATCATTCCAATTTTTTCCTTTTAAGGAACTCCTTCATCATTTCATTGACAACATCTGGTCTCTCTTGCTGAGTCCAGTGGCTGCAGCCATGGATGTACTTCAAGGTGTAGTCAGTGTTGTATTTGCGGGCCAGCTCTGGTAAATCCTTGTGCAGGGCTTTGTCAGCATCCCCCCATATAGTAAGTACTGGTACTGTGATCTTGCCAGACCCTTCTCTCTTACCTTCCCTTGGCTGTGCTTGCTGCCAAATACTTGTCCTCATTGAAGCCCGATAATAATTGATGGCTGATGTCAATGTATCTGAAATAAAACTAGGAGGATGTTTTTTTGTGTTTTTAAAAAGGACCATATTTTCAGAACCATACTGTCACTTTTAGAAAATAGCATAATTTAACATCATGGTCATAATCTATTGATACTTCTGAAATATGCTTTGATAAATAAGATAAGTTGTGAAATGAAATTTATTTTTACTTGTATGGGCAAAGTTCAATAAGATTTGATTAGATCAAAGACCATGAAAAAATGGCAAATCATGTCAGATTTGATACAATGCAATGGAATGTTATACATTCAAATACATTTTATTCCATGTTGGTAGAAACTGATATACATGTATCAGCCATGAAGCTATTTACATAAAAAGAACTGCAAAGTTCTAAAATAATAATACTAATTATATCTAATTAATCTTGAATACTTAAGGCAACCTGACATATGCAAAGCTGTAAATCCCAATGCCAATTTAGATTACAATGATTATAAAAACAAAAACTAAAGAGTACAAAATGCATTTGGCATCAAATTTTGATTCACAAAGACAACTCTTACTTGGCTGTGAGAAGCAGTAAGTATATGCTTCAAGGTCCTCAGGAGTCATACTTCCAATAACTTTACCATCTGCTCCTCTGAAAGACTTTTGGAGGATATCATAGTCATTGTGGCTGATTAAAAACTCTGGAAACCAGGGAAGTTGGAAAAAAAATATGTACCTACAAATAAAAAATGGAAATTATGAGGATATATTTGGCTTAATATCACAAACGTCACAAAATGGAACAAACCATGTGATAAACATGAAGACAGTCTTATCATCAAACATATCACAAACTGACAAAGCATTATGCTTCTGGTATTTCACTTTAACTGCACCTACCAAGACATAAAAAGCTGCTTTTTGTTATGATTCATAATGTCAGCAAAAGCCTTTCTATGGGGAGCATTCATGGTGATCAGTTTATCCACCATGTCTGGGTATTTCTCAGCAAAGGCCCATGCTATAACACCTCCCCAGTCATGTGATACCAACACACAAGATTCATAACCTGGAATAAAATATGTTTAAAGAAACATCTTCAAATATTTTAATGTTAGACTGGGTCAAAACTAAGACGCTGTGTAATAAGAGAGCAACTTAAAGCAACACTGTCTTTTATTTCCACAAAAAAAATAAATAAATAAAATTAAGCTAATAAAAAGCATTAGATTTTATCCAAAAAAAAAATAGTTGAAATATTAACAAAAAATTGTTCTGTCATAGCTCTTAATTATAAAAGTAGAGAGAAAAACCCTCACCAAGAGCAGGAATGAGCTGCTTTATATCTCCTGTTAGTTTGTCCATAGTATAGTCAGACACATTTGGTGGTTTGTCGGTTTCCCCATAGCCTCGCATGTCAATAGCAACACACCTGAAGACAACAACACAGGAGAGTGACAATAACATCATATAGGAATGCAACCCTTAAAGTTTTCACTTGGTAGAAAGCAACTGAATGCACAGAAAAGGAGCAACTGAAACTTGATAACTGATTGTAAAAAATGGACTGCTTGTTTTTTTTAGTTGTTTCCACATATTTTTTCATATTTAATAAACATGTTTCAGAAAACAACATCTTTAATCCCTTTTGTTTAAAATGTCCCATCAATTGAAACAAGCCAATATACTGAGTATAATATGTACCAGTATTTTTTTCATACTGTACATAGAGTCAACGGTCAATTATGTTTTTGTTTGGAAGAATTCAAGCAATATATTGAATCTCTACTGGATAATAAGCTCTTTACCTACCTATAATCTTGGCCGAACTCCCTCAGCTGATGTCTCCAAGAGTACCACCCTTCTGGGAAACCATGAACAAACAACATAAGAGGTTTGCCTTCCTTACCATTAACTACACAGTGCATTCTTAGACCCTAAACAACAATCAAAGTAAAACAATAATGTAATTAAGCATGAAACATGCATGATTACTTTTTTCAACACTGTTTGTATTATTCAAATTCAATGTTTTCTTCGATCATGACAGGAACTGGTCAAATATTTAAGCCTCTATCAGCTTGACAACATACTGTACTAGTAATACTAGTATTATAGACCATTAAACTGTTTTGGTAACATTTGTAAGAAATTGGAGGCAGCAGCATAACTGGACAGACAGAAAAAGATCATATATCATAGATCAGTCGTATTTTCCCCAAAACATTCTATTCTGATTATTGGTTACAAAACGAAAGTGATACATGCACTGAGCGTCATAATGGAGCTACAGGAGTTAAGTGCCTTTATTACATTTCAAACATGTTACTTCTCAACATACTTTGCAAAAGATAACGTTTATATCACTCTATATGTGTATAGCTCTCACATCTGACAAATGACAATCTACAACATTGATCAAAGGTCACCTGCAGTCTGACGTATGTGTGGGTTCCAAGGCTAGGGTCGTTCAGGCATGCTGGTTTGATCTCCCTTCTCCTTCTTTGAAAAAATCTTATTGGACTACTCATGAACCCTTTCAATAGAATCGGCAGTACAATAACTACTGACCAAAATGATGCTATCGTATACACGACAGCAAACCCCAAGAATACTTTAACAGCAGTGACAACACCCATTCTAAATGAATAGACTCTACACCTCCGACCCACTTGTTGGCCTTTCAGGAGATGAGGCTAGTAATTCTAACTGCCTGCAGAGGTCAGCACGTAATTGCAAGAGAGTAAAAACATGCAGAAATAACGGCAGACTTAACGTCTTATTAAAAATATAACCGTTTTAAAGTATATTTGCTGACTGATAAAGCTCATATAATAACATTAAATGTGGAATGCTATCAAATTGAATATGTGTCTTTTCTTGAGATAACGTCTTCATTAAAGAGAGAGCAGAAAACAAGCAGGTTGTTGAAGGAAACAGTGTCGCAATGGAAGGGGAACTCGCGACCACGGCTAGTTCTACAAATGCTGTTATTGTAAATGGGAACATTTATTCATTATCTTCGCTTCCTTCGGAAGGTGAGAAAACGGACTTGGTATCTGACAAGTTAGATCCTTCTAATGCCACAGGATTTATACAAGACGGTGGGGTTATTATGGAAACTCCCAAGGGGTGAGTAGTGTGCCAATCATAGAAGTGCCAAGTAGTACTCAGTGAAAAGACCCTTTTAGACTGACACTTGTATAAGTATATTTTAACATTTTATTAATGATTAATACATTTGCGTATATGTCCTTTGGGGAGTTGATAAAATTACATTTAACAGTCCATTTTTCCGTTTTAATTCTTGAATTCTAACGAATAAAAATAAAACGGCTGCACATCCCATGGGACAGTGTGTCACAATAACATAACTCACACGTGTGCAATGCTGTTTTAAGTTTTATGATATGTATTTTGTGTGGTAATGGACGGAAGTTATAGATGCAAACAACTATAAAATGACAGTCATCTTCAGTGTCCACCATGATGTGGGAGTTCTAAATCTCTTTGTTACCTCCTCAAGTTGCACATTGCAGGAAAGCCATCCAATTTTTGACAGTGCTATAAATAAATATGTGTAACTTATCAGCACATCTACCAGTCATGCCACTGTAAAATCATACACTCATTAAATACCACTACAACCAGACTTCTATATGCAAGAAGTAAGTCAAATTTTGTTTTCTACTGGTGTGAAGAATTGCGTATGGAATGTAAGTTGCTTGGCCCTTTCAAATTAGAAATTCTGTTTTTTGGTGGGTAAACAGTTCCTGGTATAATTCTTGCATTTTGATGTCAGTCAGTGGTGGTCCTCAACAGGGGTAAAACTTGCCAAAACTAGTAGTGGTTGGATGGTAGAGGCAAGAAAAAAAAAGAAAGAAAGAAAATAGAGTCCTGGAAATGGAATCACTTCACAAAGTGAATGCTGGTGCACAATTATCTAAAACTATATCTTTTACAGTAAATTTCTAAAATTACAAGCTTTTTTTTCATGCTTATAGGGCATGGGGCAGGAATCTGACATTTGTTTATTATATGCTGTATCAAAGAGATTATTTATTCATTGCCTGTTTCTTTTAGGTTAGTCTGGGTGAATGTTTCTGATTTAGTGAATGCATATGGGAACCCTATCAACAGTGTAGATTTACAGAGTCACACAGGTGAGAGCTCATCAACATTAATATGCAAAGGTGTCAGCAAGTATTTGTTTAATAGAACAACAAACCCAAATTTTAAACCATTTTGTATAAGCTTCTTATCACTCCTGTAAACAGTAGTTATTTGATCTAATTTTAACTGATCTTATGCAGAATCACTTTGCTGATTTTCTGTATCATTAAGCCTAAGATTTATACTCTAGATAAAAATTTCATAAAAAGATGTTTTTTTATTATGAATAACTCTTTTAGTTTTTTTTTTTTTTTTTTGGTTTTGTTTTGTTTTGTTTTGTTTTTAGATCTGTTAGATCAACAGCAGCAGGATGTTCTTGATGAAGACCAAGTAGCCAAAATAACAGATGTTCACAATGATATTAACTCTGGACTCACACTAGATAACCCTCTACAGTTAATAACATCTGGGACAACAGTTCCAGTTGCTTTAACAGTAGTGACACCAAAATCTGCATCTTCCACAACATCAACAACTGAACCAATTGAAGGAGAACCAAAGGTACACATTTTTGTTACTCGTATTGGAGACCTCTTTGCTTGGCAGATGCCACTTTTTTAATTGAATATGTTGATATTTTTTTCTGATTGTGCCAAGATGAAATATGAATCCTTTGAATTGCATGATGGCAAAATGCATTTCATATTTGCAAATTGATACAAACTTGATTTTTCATAGACATTTATTTTCATTTTCAGAAGCGGAGAGGTGGCTGGCCAAAAGGAAAGAAAAGAAAAAAGGATCTAGGAGAAAACAAAGCACCCAAGGCACCAATTACTGCGTAAGTAATTTTTGTTAAAAGACTATTACTATTTGTGGATTTGGACATGCTAAAGAACACTTTCTAAAAGCAACTTTTCTATTGACATATTTATATTATGGAAATAGTATTTTTATTATTGACATATACATCTAAATTGTCATATACATTTTGTAGCCTTCTTGCATTTTATATCATTGTTCCAGCTATGTACTATATGCCATTGAGAGAAGACAGGCAATCAAAGCCAGTAACCCAGAGATTCCATTCTGTGAAGTGACTAAAATTCTGGGTAATGAATGGTCTTCAATGTCACAGGATGAGAAGCAGGTGAGGGATCTTTATTTACAAGCCTGTGTATCACTGTGCAGTAAAAGTGTTTGTTCTATAAGTGCCAAACCATGCTTCTATTTTAGTGGAAATGTTCACTTTTTACTGAAATGACTCAGATAATTTTGTCAGAAAGCATGTGATATTTTTCATCTTAACAGCTTTTTTTTAACAGAAATATTTTGAAGCAGCAGATAAAGACAAGAAACGTTATGTTGAACAACTGAAGGCATATCAGCAATCTGAAGCTTTTCAGACTTATCTGAGGAAAAAGAAAATAAGAAGTTTGGGAGGTAAGCTTACAAAAAACATTAGCAATGAACACTTAAAAGTTCTTCTTTTTAATAAAAGAGATATCAGTGATTTGAAAGAATGATGATTTGGTTCAGAAAAAAATAAAAATATGAGCACCTAAAACAAGTATTAAAAATGTTGTGAAGTTTGTCACATTATGACAAAAATGATTTACTGGTCAAAGTATAAGCATGCTTATTGAGCCGAATTTTGGAGGTAAATTGCATTGTTTATGTATTTCATATTATACTGACAAAAAAAATTACAAATGGTTTTAACTAAATATTTCTGATTTGTGTGTTTGATATTATTCAGTATTACTGGAAAATAATGGGTGATAAAATTATTCCAGATATGGAGGTTTCCCCAGAAATAGATTCCACCATAATGGACTTGGAGGTAATAAATGCCACAGTATTACACAAAAAAAATGAGACAGATGCAAAATTCCCAGAGACAATCGTACTAACTTTGGATCAAACTATCTCCAAGGGGATTATCGCTTAATTGCAATTAACTTGGTCGGTTTAGATGTCTGTCATGCTTGCTGAGGCTGATAGGGGGTAATTAACTATCGTTTAGCAGCTTTAGTGGGCGTCTCAGACGTCTTAGCCGCTTGGGCTGAAAGCAATTTAGCGCGGGACCCATGGAGATAGACCAATCCTGTTAGATTGATCTAGGGATAGGAACCCAGTCTTACATGTGTTAAGTGATTGAAGCAGTAAGGGAAAATTAAAATCTTTATTTAGATATAAATATATTTTTAAAACAAATTTGTACTCAAAGTCTATTCATAACCATACAGTCTGTAGTTTCTTTTTAATTATCTGTTTGTTTGCACACAGGAAGAAGACCCAAATGAGCTGTATTGCAAAGTTTGCAACATGTATTTTAGTTCATTGCACAACAAAAAAGAACACATGTTTGGCAAGCAACATCTGCAAGCTATAACTGGTAAGTAATAGGTAGATATTTAATCACTTAATTATGAAAGTATAGTAAATGAACTTTTAGTTCACTAAAATTTATCATGAAGCACTCATTCAGGTATATTTTATAGGTGAATTTGAAAAGGAACTGCAGCAGCAGCAGACAGAGTCGGAGACTCTGGGCTCAGAGTTCCTTTCTTCTGGTTCAGACCAGAGTCTCCTGACGTCTTCCCCTCCACGCAGCTATGGGGCACAGAGGCAGGTCGACATAGATGGCTTTATGCAGGAATTTCTTGAAAGAAATATAGGTGAGTGCTATATGCTTTTTTAAAAGTTCAGAGACTCCCATTGACTTGCCTACCCGATATCAGAAATATGAGGTACTCCCACCAGTTCAAAGATACCCATGAAAATTAATTTTGTTCAAAATGATCCTTTTCTTTCAGGTTATGTATACATACTCCTTTTGATAACATACTTAGTTGACTGCATTTATATATGCAGTCTCAATTTTACCTCAAACAAAGTCACCTCAAACAAGCTAAAATGTGTACAAAGTATTTGTGGAGTTGTTATGACTACTCACGACCACTTCCTTTTATGCACTGAATGAATCAGATTATCCTGGCAATCGTTGATATTTTTTAAAGATGCATTATTCATGTTGTTGGAGTGAACATTGCTGTGATTTTTTATGTACAGACACAGATGTGTCTGTACATATAGCCATCATCTGCGTCTGTCGTCGTCGCCGTCGTCGCCGTCGTCGTCGCCGTGCACTTTTACCGATAACACGATAAGTGGAAAACCATTTTACCTTTTGACTTGAAACTTGCAGAACTGATGAATATTCATAATACGCAGGTCAAGTTCGAAAATCAGCATGATCGGGTCACTTTTAGGGAATTTATGCTGTTTTTTATGNTTTTTTGATAATTTCTTTCAGTGCTTTAACCACCCTCTTTGCCTAGTTGTCATTGAATTGTCTTTCAATTCCCTTGTTCAAAGTCTGTATATGTGTCCTCCTTGATGTCTGGTTTATAAGTGCTGGTCATTTTATCATTTTAGAAAGGGAAGGTGAAATTAGACAACTGAGAAAATCTCTTGCAGCAGCCAAAGATCAAAACATGGCATTATTTCAAAAGGTTCAGGAACTGAAGGTAAAGAAAGATGTGTTTGTTTTACATTTACGGACTTTTTTTATTGTAAATATGTGAATTATTTGTAAGATTTATAAATTTTGATACTGTCTTATCAAAGATTAAAGTAAAAGGGATGAAATAGTTTGATAGAATAACGAGTGATTATTAAAATTATCGAAATTAATGTGTTAACAGGCTCTTTATAGAATTTTAATTTACCTTGCCATATCTGGGGAAAATCGGTATATGTAGTTGAACAATCTTGACCTAGGCTATGTACTAGTATATATGACCTTGGCTATATAATATATAACAGAAATATTCTATTAATTTTTCTGTTAGGAACTGGACAGCAAATTAGAACAAGACTCTGGCAATCTCAAAGCTTATGGCGCAGCTCTAAGTGCACAAATAGACGGCTTGAAGATGGTCCCCACATTGTTTGGTGTGATCAACTTCTGAATGTAGTGCAATTTTAAAAATATGGTGCTCACATACAATTTCTGATGTACATAGTGAAAATAGTTTTGATAAAATATGAACTTGGTTGAATTTTCCCTTTCTTAAATTTTGAATAAAAGGTTAGAGCAATAACATCTCTGTTAAAATGCAAAGATTTCTGCTACATGTATTCTGCATAATAAATTTTGTGATCATGATGAATTTCTTCAAAAATTCCACAAAAGAAAAAAAAATAATTTGAAGATTTCACCTTTCCATTTTACCAGCATATTAGTATTTTGTAATACTCAGACAACTTTACGGTAATCCACTGTTTCTTTGTTTACAATGTTACCTTGGGTTTACAGATGAAGACTAGTCATTGATGGGACCCGTTGCATTTTAAGGCTGTGACTGAGCACAAATGGATGCCAGAAGTTGGCACATGAATGTACATTCATTCGCATACTTGAAAAATTAAAGCTTATGAATATTTATACTTTCATCTGTGGCTTATTGAATTACAACAGAATCCTCATCTCAAATTGAATTTGTATGAATCATCAAATCTGAACCCTTTCATGATTACAGTTGACATTGAATCTTATTAACTATTAAAGGTCATTTATTAATATAAGTGGCATCATTCTTCAGTTACCTCGTGATACAGTTGGTGGCATATGAAAACCGCTGATTATTATTTTATATACATATATCATGGGCCTTCTTTTCCCATCCGCAGAAAGGATTCGAGTATGTGAAGTACAGTACATCATTCGCCAGGAACGTTCCTCCTCTCATTCAGTAGGACAAGGGACTGATCTGAATACGTTGTGGAAGTTGCAATGGAAATGTTCGTCAAAATATTTTAAGGCTTTTTACAAATTTGTTGAATTTAATATTTAATGTAAAGAATACGAAAACAACTAGGGATGTGCAGTGTGTTTAAGAAGTTAATCTAAAGCGAGAATAAACGACCAAAAAGAGAATGACCAAATTCTGCTAGATTTTGAGGTGAAAATTACTCATTGTGGCACGTTTTTTTTAGGGGAAAAATAACTGCAGCAGCAATAACACGACCTGCTCTTAGTGATTCAATTAAACAAAAAACAATTTAAAATGCGGAATATAGAGTATATTTATAGCATAATTATTTCACTTTCACACCAGAGAGTAGAACCTATACCAAATACATGAATATTAAAACAACAAACGTTATGAAGAGATATATGATAAAGAGAAGCTAACATCAAATTTATAAATGCAAAGCACGATGAAAAAGTTAATTTACAAAAATGTTAATTGGCATTTTAACAAATATATACAAAAATTATAAACGATTGTTAAAGATAAAGACAGCTGTAGAAAACTTTACCTAGTACAATTAAAACGTGATTATTAAACGCATCGGTGTGCATCAGTAGATTTTTTAACAATAGCGTTTTCACTTTCGTCGGTAATGTCAAATCCTACATTATTTTAGTCCCGTGCCCAAGGCATACAAAACGTGGATTTAGCAAATCAAATATTTGGACCTAAAGCACAATAGTTAAAATGTGAAAACGTTAAACTGAGATACGCCTGATCAATGTGCTTCTACGTTACATCAGTATTGATACACATGGAATCTAGTTACACTCAACACTGTCCCACTGCTCATCGTTTTAAATTCTGGACACCGTTTTATTTTCCTGGGTAGGAGAGTATATATGTCCAATTTCAACCTGCGACGTTAATTGCAAAAATAGCAGTTTTCTTTAACAGGTTGATAGCAATCCGTAGGCGCAGGTGGCCTCTCTGTGATGCTGTGGTCCATTGTGTCCACATACTGAGGTACATCAAAAACTGCCGTGGTGTCAAAATAGTTCCATGGTTTTAGCCAAAACCCGGTTTCTACGCGAGCTGTCATCGGGACGTCCTCTGATGTAGGTACGTGTATAAACCCAACGCTCACCCAGGTGATAAGATCTTCATTCACGATGTTTTCTCCATCTAACATCCGTTCTAACGATCCTGTTGGATTTGCCATTCGATTTTGGTCGTATGATCCGGTGATAAAACGTTCGTCCTCTTTACGTTTTGTGACTGCGCATTGATATTTAGTAAAAGACAAGGCGCCCATGGCTGGGTGGGAGTCGGGAACAACCTGGCCATAGGCAGACATCGGTGCTATACGATAACCTCGAGGGACACCCCATTTGTTTTTGTGCTCCTCGTTAACAACAGTCCAGATCTTGGGATTCGCATAACTAAGTTTGAGTCCTGCTTCTGTCGCCAACGTTTCCCATTCAACAAAACGTGTCTCGTTATACAGGTAGTACGGGGGTTTAAGTGTTATATTGTTGTTTTGAGTTTTTAAAGCATCGAGGACATTTCCGGCTTTCCAATGAATCACTTCAAATTTATTCTTTTTACCCAAGATGTCGAGATCGACCTTAAAACCAAAAGTGTGGTCATGCAGTGCACCATGCGTGTATTCTGACACTCTATAACCAAACGGATCTGTTGTTTTGTCATTACCAGCATGTGGATTTCCTTGGTCCCAAAAGCTTGCCTGGATGAACCCAGACGCCATCCCCGTGCTCTGCATTCGCCCATCTAAATAAAAGCGAAAATCTATAGTGTAGTCATAGTTGCCGACAGACATTGGAAACCTGGCGACAAGATATGTATTTCTCAGTCCAGCAGCAAATCTGTCCTTTCTTCTCCAAATTGCTTCTTGGCCATCCATTTCAAAGATACAAATTGCTTTCGCAGAGACAGATCGTTGAGCTCCCATGTTCCACCAAGCTGCATCGAGGAGTGTGGCGTGTTCAGGACAATCCACCCCTATGATGACATTCTGCCACTCTCCGAGACCAAAAGTCGCGTCCATGTACACAGTGTTTGCACCAGAACTAACATCGGATGCGTAGATCAAGCCAACATCATTTAATGAATTTTCATACACGATACGTTCACCCTTGAACTGGACATTCATCACTCCTGGGCCACGTAATTGACTCCCAAACACTGTAAACTCCCAGTCCATCCACTTCACTGTGTGATCGTGCACTGTGTAGCGTCGGCCAGCTGGTTCATACGTTCGTGGCGGTGCTTTGTTGGACATATCACGAGGTTTGTTGCCATCTTGTTTGGGAAAAGTGGTTTCAAACAAAGTCTGGCGGTGACCTCGAGGCATTGCAAACTTCCTTATGGTACCGTTTTGAAAAGCTTCAAGTAATTCTTCAGCCGTGCGGAAGGGTCCTTGATTCAAATAATAAAAATTGTAAGAATACCACTGAGATTTGTCTGTTCCAGGATTGCGCACGGTTCCAGTGAGTGGCAGAGGGTGTAAGTCACGACCACGTGCTGTACCGTCGACCAAAAGTGCCATGACAAACCGCGTCTCGCGCTCCTCGGGCAGCAATCCTGGCGGAGCCTGAGGATGGAAGGTCATACCGCCTTCAGGGTAATAAGCCCCGTCGAAACTTTCCATTAACAGTGGTCTGAGAATAGACATGGCTAAAGTGACTTGTTCAGTGATTCCATCCCATTCAATTCCATCTCTTGGGCGAGAATTATAGGGTAATTCACCATCGTTGTATAGAGCAGTGGCAGTCATGGCACCGCCGAGAGGGCCTACTCTGTATTCCATGATATCGGCGACGTTTCTATTTCCACGATGAACGTGGACGTCTGCGTAACGCCCAGGAGACGCCAAACCTTCATCTAAGTGTGAAATGGCTTCATCTTTGTTGGGAAGGTACAGCGATATGCTATAGATATAAGTATTCTGCAAACTTGGTGAACCGCTTGAAGGTCGCTGGTCAACTAACCCCTGCTGGACCATAAACTCATAAACTTCTTCCATCTCACTTGCAGTCACCATTTCAAATATCCCTCTAGAAGACGATGACTCAGACTGCGTAATTGGCGCACTTTGTGGGCACTTGAGTTCTTCCTTACACACGCCGTTACAAGCACTGGTTGGTGGTCTGGTGGACTGGGTGGTTGGTGGTCGCGTGCTGCCGGATGGCGTTGTTGCTCCATTCATGGTAGCCGAATTGGAAGCAGAGTTCCCAGTCGCTGATGTGCCCTCTCCTGGTGCCTTGTAGGCAAAATATCCAATCAAAAATCCTAGCCCAAGACCGAGTGCGAACACGATAATCCCGGTCAGAGCTGCGCAGTACAGTGAACGTGTAGACATTTTAGATGAATGCGAAGAACCTGGAGAAGCAAGATAGTACGGCGACTTTTTCTGGTCTGGTAAATTTTCATCAGATGCACCGGAGAACGCGGGATTTTCAAAGCTATGGCTCGTTGACATGGTATGCTTGCGTCTATTTTCTGTTTGTCCTGGAAATAATACGATCGACAAACTGAACACTTTTGAAGTAGATGAACCAGTCGACACAGGTTGTGTTGGGAAGGGTAGTCCGTTAAGAACCGTAGCCCTTTCCATTACTGTGTACAGATACCTAATACTGATCCCTTTATTTAAAAAAAGCATTTACTAGTCATATGGGGTTCAGGACTTCCGTTCCTTGGACAACCATTGCTCACACTGGTATGCTAACATGCAGTTCTGAAAGCATTTATTAATTCTGTGGAAATAGTTAAACAAAAAAATGAATTCAAGTATAAAAGACATGAAGGATGTCATTTGACAGGTTTTCTTCGCGATTAATTTTTGTACGGTTTTGTCATACGTTTTTGGCACACTTTTTATTACTGATCGGTGTTTGCTAATGTCACTGCAAGCAAACGTCAAAGCCATCGAGCGCAGCTGCAGGAGCCGATTTCACCAAAGAACTTAAGGCCGAAATTTGGCCTTTTTTATTTATCTGAAACTTGATTGCTTCAGTTCTTGATATAAATCATCAGTAGTCCGTGTGAATAAAATCGGTTTGCAAGACAAGCCATGTTTTTCATTTAAGGAAATTACTACACTACACTACATTTAAAGCGGGCAAATCATTCACAACACGCATTTACAACTTCTTGGAATAATCATGCAAAATCGGTTACCAATGTTTAAAAGTCATAGATGAGCTAAAAAATTATACTCTTATAACCCCCCCCCCCCTCCCCCATTCAGGTCAGGTTTAGGGGATACTTGCTGTTACAACACCGCATTTTGTAGGTTTTTGCCACACAAAAAAAGCGTTCAAGAATTTTGTTCTTGGATGCTTATCAGTAAATATATGCTGATACAAAATCACCCTGTTACTGCCATTCTCTTGCTTTTGTAAGGGCTAGGTACAGTGTGCAACTATTATTATAGAGCTGATGAACTTGTGTTTCACAAATAATCTTTAAAATCTACCACAATATTTGTCAATTGCAAGTTTGCAACCAGAGTTGCTTTTCCTGAGGTCATCATTAGACAGGTGTCATTTAAAGTGAGAGAAAAGGTAGCTGGTTGGACACGTGTACTAGTTATCTAGATCATATTACTGCTCAGTGTGATCCCAGGTCAACCGTGATATAACCATATAGCCAATTCCTACGGTAGCCACTTAACTTGTTTAAGCCCCCTTTACACTGGACGGCGTCCCTTTTGCGTCCAGCAGTTCGGCCCCATTTGAGAGTTAAAGAATTATAATACTTTACGTGCCGACAACTGGCAGATCATTGAGCATTCATTCTTATACCAAATCAATGCTCGTGCCTCCTTATTAAGACCACATCGATGCCAAATTTCATAGTCGCAGAAAGGACGCAGAAAGGACGCCGTCCAGTGTAAAGGGGGTATTAGTGGATCCTAGGGTAGGATAAAACTGTTCAAAAAGATAATCAAATATGATCTATCTAAAACATGTGGATTTTAAAATATATTCTAATTTAGCCATGAAGCAAGTATTTTATAATTAAAGGAATGTAGAGGTGCAATCGGTGGGTTATATCGCTTTAATGAAAATGGCAAACGACCAAAATGAAATTATTAAATAACAGCCGAAGCGGTCGTTCTATAAATAAAGATTTCAGTCTGAAAATACATTTCAGAACTAACATATCCATTTCAGTTAATTAATGGCTTTTTTCGTATTGTGTAGTATTTTTGTAGACTTATCCTTCTTGTTGACATGCAGCTACTACCCAAGATTTTTTCTTAGATGGGACAATAAAGAGGGAAAATGTTGTATTCGCGGTTTGCACTTTATCTCGAATACAATATTTTCCTGTTGTATTGTCGCACTGAAGCGTACGAAAATACCGGCGTGCGTGTAAGCGAAATACAAGTGTAATTTATCCTATTATTCGAAGCGCCGTCCTGACATAATTATAGGCACGTCGTAGAAAATGATAATTTCTATCTTCTCACTATTCATATACATGGCATGACTTTTCAGTAACTCGAACAAGTACTACTCAGATGCACAATTACCACTGACCTAACTATCAGAGCATCACTGAAAAGTCACGTCATGTATATAACAGTGAAAGGATAGAAAAAATGCCATTCTCTATGACGCCTTACACTAACAACACCCATTTTTGTGATTTATGGACTTTTTTAGTATTAAGGTTAAATTTAGATTTAACTTGTCCGGTTTCAGAGTTTTTCGTCCCTGCAATAAGAACAGGTTTTAATATGTTTTTCTACAGAATTTGAACATTATTTTTTTATTTGCAAAAATGCGATTATGGTTGAAAACACGATATATACTTCTGATAAAAAATATACAGTCGGCATGCAGTTACTGCGCACTTCTAATGCTATTGAAAAGAAAGGACAGCAAACAGTTCTTTTTAAAGGATGTTGAGAAAAGATAGTTTGAAAGGAAAAAGTCACCGTGGGATTTCACATTGTACAATAATGTTGGTAATTTCCTTTCTCAGTGGGGGAACTCTTCTCCCAATAATTAACCTAAAAACAGGCTCGATGTCTCCAAGGACTATTTGACGATATCTCTGTTCAATGAAAAAAAGGCAGTCCAGTCAAACCGTGAGCATTTGCACATTTATTTCACCGCGGAAATATCTGCTGACAATGACAAATTCTAGAGAAAAACAAAGGGTGGTCTTATAGACACACGTTATACAACATTTTAAACTTCAGTCAACAAAGCAGCGTGCATTGCGGGCACGTATTAAAGAACGCCTGTAAAGATACTTGATGATATATTACCACTTCATGGGACAAATGCCCTGATTTTACTGACAAACCGACTTCATAGGAAAAAATGTGACTTTATCCCCACACCACATAAGATATTGCCTGCGACTTCATGTTCTGTAGATATGAACTCACGGGTGAACTGGTGTGCCAACGGCTTTTCTATTGTGTTTGCATAACAAAGTATAGCAAAAAGCATTTCCAACAAACAGGGAAATGTAAAAGGCTCCAAAAATTAGCTGAAGAGCGATAAATCCTCTTTCATGTGATTAAATGCTTGTTGTAGAGTGTAAACGTAAATCCAAACAGTTTACCGCGCCCCCTACTCCAACTAAACTAAATTCATTTTACCTCGGATTTACACAATCACATTTTTTATCACCAGACCTTGTCACAAATTAAAAAGCAAATAGTGATGCATAGAAAAGTTGAAAGGTGAACTTAATTAGCAGACCAAGTCTTGCTTTTTCCTATGATATGACAAACGTCTTTTTTGTAGAAGACCACGTAGTACTGCTTTGCAATATACGCACGACACATATCGATGGCGATGCGTGACGAATCGTCAGGATAGAGACATCACTCGCAAGCACTGTGTATTTATACAGTCGCAGTGACATTAACTCGTATTTTGCCGTCGTATTTTTCACTATACACTTAGTCGATGCATTTTGAACATATTGTGTAGCTTACCTTCTTTTACTTGGTTTCAGGCCTTGATGAGTCAGTTGTGTTGTAGGTTTAAGAGCTACTTTGCTAAAGTATTTGTGTACGTACTACCTTAAGCGTGACAGAAACACAAATGAATTTCAGAGACATACTTGCCTTTCACACAGTCTGCATCGCGAGCATGGTAGAAATAAGAGAAATGTCCCAGCCCAAATCTTGACCGGTGTGGTAACTGTATTGTGTATGGGACAAATGGGAACCGGTCAATGGTACTAAACATACAATCTCTCTACAGGTGAGTCCATGAGTGACCACAAATGGGGAGAGTTTTTAAGTTAGGTTGCATTGTACGGGATTGTATGTAAATAATTTTTTAACTAAAATCCCATTAACTTAACGACTAAAAGTCCATATTCATCAAATATAACATATTAAACCCGGAAGGATGGGGAACCGCTTAAGAAGGGAATGAAAATCTATCTTAAACAAGTACTCGCTATTTTCTGATGACATATAAGGCATTTGGGCGATTCCATTACATAGGTAAGGTGAGTGCACACTTGAGGTTAGAAAAACATCCATAATAACCATGCGGAACTCAAGGCTTCTTTTTAACTATTTGGACAAATATCTTGCTTTCTAAAGTAGGCCCTATTGGATAAAAAAAAATGTACTTTTACATATCATTTTCTCGAAACATCAAACCCAGCGCACACTGTAGGCATGGACAAAATTACGAAGGGTACCATCTGAGTTGCCGCATTGTGAAGGCTGTGGTGAGCAATTCACTGTGTTTAAAATAAGCCACAGCCTCTCGGAAATAAAAGACAAGTAAATAAGTGGCGTTGTTTTAAGTACATATGTATCTATCGCGCACCTTTACAGTTGTAAAGCGTACCAACAATGACGCACGCCGTCTGTTTCCTAGACACTGTGCATAGCAGTGGTTATACGCCTTCTACATTGTAGATTCTTTTAAACTATATTTTGTAACAAAGGCAGGACTATTTGAAGGGGGATTTCACGGGTCCGGGGGTCCGGTTGGCGTGGGCTTCGGGTCCCGCTGAAGGGCCCCGAAAATTTTCGGTAGGGGAGACCGGGGCTAGTTGGCCCAGTTAGACACTTTTGGCCTTGTAGAGCCAACTAGGAGTGGGTTAGAGTAACAAAACCGTTTTCAAAGTAAGCCCCATGAACTAAGCTACGTATGCAACGTCATTATTTTTCAAATATAATGCCAGGTGGCTCACAATTTGACAAAAAGCGCAGTTGACGTTAGGGGGGGGCAACTTGCCCCGCCATGGGGCAAGTTGGCCCCAGGGTCGGGGCAAGTTGGCCCCCCTATACGAAAATGAAGTATATATCCCATGTAAACGCCTTGAAATACATTTTTATAATTTTTTTATATATT
>NW_019774069.1:840509-874802 GCF_001039355.2 Lingula anatina
GACACGAAAGTTAATTATCCCCTTACAGCTTGTAGTAGGCGGGACGGACATTTAAGTCGGATTATCTGAAAGTAATCTAGTGAGACTCCCCGCGGGGATAGATCGATCTAAAAATCTATGGGAATAGAGCCTTAAACAAAATTACTTTTAGGTGCAAAAATCGTTTATTTCGACTCACCGCTTAAGTAAAACTTTTTAACGTCCGACACTTCCTTAGCATTGCAGGCTACGGTAACTTTGCAAGAATATGTGGCCAACTTTTTTATCTCGTAGTTACTTTTTCATAAATTGATGGGGGGCCAACTTACCCCGGGGTCCAACTAGCCCCGGTCTCCCCTATTTTAGAACGATGCCATTTAGTTCGGTTTAGTACTATAAATCAGCTAGTCAAAATTCTAATTCCAAGGGGGGAATATTAGTGTGATTTTTTTTTTCAGAAACCGAAGAGGGGGGTCAGGACTCTTCTA
Source organism: Lingula anatina (assembly GCF_001039355.2). The sequence continues at coordinate 840,977 of NW_019774069.1, forward strand.
AATCCGCCACCGATATGAGCAGCGGAACAGCGCATACATCAGATTGTATATAGCACTGGTTGTAGTCTATATTGGCTGCTACGTTTACTTTGCAGGGTGGGTTGAGTTACGATTCCTCTGAAAGCATATTACGTAACAATGATATTTTTATTATAAGTAGTAGAACAGAACACACGGCTGTCATCAGCGAGTATGTGGAATGTTTTGCCAAACAGCACAGGTAACGTAAAACGCATTGTGAAATTCTAAAGGGTCTTTTAGTCTGTGTACTCAGCGTCTTTAAGAACGTACATTGCACTGTATGGTCATTCTTCATAGCTGGCATGGACAAATATTACGGAATTTTGTCCAGTGCAGGATAGAAGTGAAAACCTTATGGTATAAATCAACAATAACCCCTTCCCCCAAAGACCCTTTACATTTGAGATTGAGCTTTACGGGCTTTATGTGAAATAAATAAATAAATAAAATCATTACCCCAAGGACAGTTCCACCCCAGAAATCGTAGAGTCTTATAATTGCTGTTCCTTCATATAAAATGTACACAGTAATTATTGTTGCTTGGAAAGCAAATTAGAAATGTCAAAAGGATAGTTAAATCCATAATCACATCCAGGACGCCCCTCCTCAGATGTCTTTGCCACTGTATACGTGTTGATTATTGATAACAAACAACATTACAACAACATTTTTAAAAAATCTGTCTTGCCAGAGACATACTGCACTCTACCCCAGCAACTGAACAGAGAGTTCCAAAACATAATGAATGCGAATGACAAGGAAACTGTAAAAGCACTTGCAAAATACTTCACAGGAAAGAAATTTGACTGCCTGCTAGACACCATGCAGTCACTCGTGATTCTAAAAATTATAAACATATTTTTAATTGTTATTAAATGTAGTTTTTGTACCATAGTTATGGAATATATAATGAGGTCATAGTCATTGAAAAATGTACTTGTACCATTAGAATAAATAAATAAATAAATAAATAAATAAATAAATAAATAAATAAATAAATGTTTTATTTAGGAATATAGGCCAGCTAAGATTAACCAACAATAGTAACGAAAAGGCCAACAAAATGTAACGGGGTGAAGTGTGACAACACGAGTATTGAATTATGAAACCACAGTGGGCCCACAAGTCACAGGAAATAAAATATAAAGCAAATAATTTTCTTGAACAGCATAATAATTTTACAACAATGCAATGTAATAACAAATTCGTGTGGTAAAAAGGCTGAGCCCAAATACGGAGCTCTGGTGCGCTCAGATACAATAAATGAAAGTACATTTGTCCGTCTGGGCTCTGTAAGTCGAAAGCATCGCGAATAGCGATATCACCTTTTATTTCGAGGCTATTATATGGGGCGAGTAAATCCCGAGTTAAGGAATAGAGGCTTGCGCTCGGTCACTTTCGAGTTACGGAGCCCTGAGTGACATTATAGTTTTGCTTTCACATCTAACTGAACATATATTTCGTGGACCATGTAAACAACTTTGTGCACAGAGTCCACACATTAAATTTAATCAGTAAAATTTGTGGGTGTGTGCAATACATATTTATCACGCTTTCATTTAATATGAGTGTACTTTTTACAATGATTGATACGGTGGTAGTATAAAGAATAAAAACACCGGAGAATAGTTAAGAATGTTTAAAAAGAAAAATTTAAGGAATTACAATATGGATGATAATTAGTTCCGCGTAAAGAAATGAATGATGAGAATATACAAAGGTAAGCCTTCGTACATTTTCTCCATAACTAGTCTGCTTATAATGCCTCGGACCGAGTATTATATATATATATATATATATATATTCATAATACTCGGTCCGAGGCATGCCACACACATATATTAAATTAAATCACTTTACACCTCCCTTACATCTTGCAAACGAGAAGAACGACAGTACAAGCGGCCATAACCCTCGCGTACTGCAGGGATCCGGATTCCGTAGATAATGGGATCGGAACAAGTTCCCAGAAGAAGCAAGAGAAACGTCACCCTGTGATACAAAGGTGGCAGAGTTGTGAAAGGGATTACAACGAAAGGCCCCCAACAGCATATCAAAGAAAACATCAACATCAAAATGGTGGTAGCCATCTTTACGTGTTTGCGAAAATCGTGCGAGGGTGAAGCTGAGAGCGCCGGTGAATTTTTCCCACTTTTTACAAGAAAGATTAAAATCCCCAGATATACTAAAATTGTCAGTGTCATGATGATCCCGAGAAGAACAGGAAATACAACGTACGTGTGAAAAAAGTTCATCTGCACCGTGACGCAAAAGTCGTTCGGAAAATCGTGCTGTTGAATTGGTATGGTCCAGTAATGGAGTGAACCCACTACAGCAGCTAAGCTCCATATCAAGCACACCAGTAATTTTACCCTAGTTTCTCTCATAATTATCCCGTGCCTTAGCGGCAAAAGAAGAGCTAGAAAAAGATCGGCCGCCAACGCGAGTACGACAAAAGCCGTTGAAAATGCACTTATGAAAGCGACCATAGGAAGAGCAAACGTTAGGCAAGCTGGGGTCCCACGTATCACGCCCTGATTCACGTCGACGGACGATATATTAAGCAAGTAAGAAATCATTTCGTCCTTCTCCAACATAACTTGTGGTGATAGTGCCGTCAGTGGATCAAACTTATTTGCGACTTTGTGGTGCGTGGCTGTTAGAACGAAACTCTTAAATTGAAGAGCAAGACACAAAAGAGAAAGAATAAGATCAGAAACTGCGAGGCTCGTTAAGAGAATTATGACGGGTCGCTGGTGGTAAACCGGAATCTTTCGCATTGCAGCTAGTGACAGTGAGTTCAGAATGGTTGCAAACACCGTGAAAACTGTCGATAGAATGTCTTCAGTCCGCCGATAGATCTCATAGTCTTCCACATTTTGACCGTGCCCATGGTCAGTTGATGGAGGTGTCAAATTTTTAATGTCTGTTTTAAGCGTATAATCCATCGTGAATTGCCTTTTCTAGACTCAATGCACGCCCACAACAGCCTTATTTCATAACGATCTATGAGAAATAGCCAGCAACAAAGGTAATCTTCTCCAGAAATGAAAAAAAGAAAAAAGAAAAACCTTTGACCTTCCTTTCTGTAGCTTGAGGGAACGATACAAGTTTTTTTTCAACTCCCAGTTTAAGCGCTGAAAATTGCTCTTCTTTGTCTTCTAAGCATCGAATTAATTTTATATCGGCAAACTACATGATCAGTCAACTAAAAATCGGAAATGGTTCGGAAATGAACCACTTATTAGTCTGATGCTATTTCCTTAATAAAAAGATACAGCGCGCATTCGGTAAATTATATAAATTATATAAAAACGTATCTTTTAAAGAAATTTTATGGTTGATGCTCTTTTATGTATAAAACTATTGATGTAATTTTAAACGTAAACATTAATTTAATGTCTTAACTACAGTTTTATATTTTGTCTTAATACTTTATTATGTTATTGTTTTAACATTGTAAAGTCTATTGTAAAGGATTTTCGACTTAGAATAAATGAATATTATTATTATTATTATTGTTGTTGTTGTTGTTCTCATTGTTATTATTATTATTATGTTATTCTACTATATTAAATTTTCAATTTTCAATCTTAGAATTATTGAAGTAAAAAGGCTATTGTAGTGATAGTTTAATACTTGAGCTGAAATACTGGTTCAAACTCAGAAACATGCATTTTGATGAGTCATATATTGCATGAAATTTAATAGCTATGAAACAGTCTTAATTTTGTCTTTAGGCCTAGCTGGTAAAGCAACTCGAATTGTTCTTTCGCGTTTACTAGACGTATGCTACGCAGATGCAACCCACGATGAACGCCTGCACTTATAACGAATGAAAACGTATTATATGGGTCAGTGACGTTCGTCCTGCGATCAGGCAGCGTATTCTAGAAGTACTTGTTTTTTATTTAATTCAAAGAAGATATATTTTATTTTGTTCCATAACACTTAATATGCAAGCAGACCAAAAGAAACTCTTCTCCAGAATTCATATTTGTAACTCATGACAAACGTACATAGAGTACACTAGAAAATTATACACACAGTGCATATGGTGGCTGAAGGGTTCACATTATGCCTGAAGATGACAGATCCAGATCGGAAAGGTTGAAGCTCTCGCTATGGAATCTGTACTGGTAATTAAAAAACCGGGAAACAGTCGCCTTTTTTAATAAATCGTGAAAACGCCCGGTATTCGCCGGTAACTAGTACGTCAGGCATGCGAGCGGCATACACTTCTAGGCATACATACTGCATAGACAGCTATCCGCAGCAAGAAAACAGTGTTGTGCACAACATATACACATCATATGCTGCAATGGATACACCGAGTTCGTTATATATACGCCAGATGTACCCTCTACCAGGGCGACTGATAGATTTTTACAGATATTCACAGATATGTCTCTAGCTAGATAGATGGTCATTTCATGACTTAAGCCCAAAATGACCATCTATCTAGCTAGAGACATCTGCCAGATGCTCGTCACACGTAAGCCAAAAGTAGTCGAACATTTCACAATTTTGGCAACTTGTCAGGAAATGAGTATGATGTGTAACGTCCCAGAAAATGTCTAGAATGTTTATTTTAGCAACTCACTAATAGCTTGAAGCTCTTTTTGCGGTGTCGTCGAGTCTTTTGGCGCATGCCATTATTTTTAGTTATTTGATGTTTTTGCAACACCTTCAACATTAATTAAATCCTCGATTCGGTTACATCTATTATATCCAAGACGAAATGATGACAGGACACAGTCTAATGTTTTACATGAAGCAAGGTAAAACTGCATTCTCATAGAAAGTAATTTGCAAAACCTTCGTTACCAGGCATTGTGGACAAATATAAATGAGGTTGAGGACAAAATGTGTCTGTTAAATAAACGTGCATCTCGTAATACCCATTGAGTGCAGTCTAATTTTTGTTGGATAACATGCTAATATTATCCAAAAGGGTTGTTATTTTTGAAACTTGCGTCACTAAAATAGGCTAAAAACGAAAATTCTCCATACTAGCAAGGCATGGATTTTAATGGAAAGTTGTCTTCGCGATCGTATTAGATCATAACTAGTTAATTATCTCTAATTTGTACAGCAGTTTAGAGAAAAGTTAAATGTTCTACCAGTTGTCTACAAGCTGTCACTATGTCATTCACAAGGAAAAATACAATGTAACTATTCAGTACCAATTTGAACGTATCTAACTTTCTATGACAGCCCGGTCACAAATAGTTAAAAATTACTCTCAGCATAACTTATTTCTTAAACTGAGGATTGCATTTTTTCCAAATTGTCACGTATGAATGCCCATCATTGTGGCTTTGTTTCTGTACTAAGATGCTGGATATCCAATCTTTGCGGTCACTTAAGGGTTGCCATTGCTCATTTCATTTAGTCGAGACTCGAGGATGAAGAAGGGCGTGACCAATAGAACGGAGGAGAACTTACAAACGCCCTCCCACAGTCATAGTGTTCATCCTGGCATCCCTTGTGACTAAGAACCATGCCATAATTCCTTGAATTAAATTGGTATGATATAAATGCCCTGGTTTTAAAACCATTGAAGTAACTTACCTCAATTTAATGCTGAATTTGTCCGGAACCGGACTGCTCCACACTCCAAAGCCTCGAAATCACTCGAGGATAAAGGGGTGAGATTTTACTTCGCGTCCTTGGTTCCATTGTGTGTCCGACAAAGGGTGACCCTGTATAAACTTATCCTATTTTTGTTATTATAATGCCAGAAATAATGGTCTTTCACTGAATAGTACATTCCAAAAATGTATTGCATGTCTCAAAACAGCAAATGTCAATTTGTTCTTTTAACTACAATGGACGTGGGGAGGGGTTTTAACTATGGAATGAGACAGAATTGGTTGCGATAGGTGCTAAATAATTATAAAACCATAAAGAAATGCGTCAAACATTATGAGGATCAACATGGACGAGACTGTTGTTACTGGTTTGGAAAACATTGTAAGATTGGCCGACCCAGCTGAGGGTCGAAAATAGCCAAAGGGTGACCGAAAAAGTCTCTAGCTGTTTTGTACAAGTAACAGGATCACGAATTTTGAAAATAAGACCTTCAGCAGATTATTGTTGTACAATTAAAACGGAATGCATGGCTGTGTCAAAGAAACCAGGGCCCCGTATCTCGAAAGCATCGCTTATGGTGAGCGGGCGCAAGCATGGCGATTCCTCGCTATCCCATATCTCGAAAGCCTCGCAAATCGCGACCGTGCGCTAATAGCGAAATCACCATTAGTTTCGAGGCACAATAATAGACATTGAAGAAGGTCACGGTGCGACCGAATGCTTTGTCTTTTTCATTTTGTGTAAATTTATGATTGTTATCAATAGACTAAACAGATGAATTTTATTCATCAAAAAATATAAAATGATGTATGAAATGTTTAATTTTGAAATTTTTATGCATAATAAAACATGACTTAAGCATTCTTCACGTGAATATTTACAGTGAGTTTTTCTATCAGAGGTACCGAGTGATTCAATTTATTATAAGCTTCCATGTTTTTGCATATGTTTTGTTATATGCTATTATCACTAGCAACCCAAACTTTCCACCACGTTTAATTACATGAAAGACGCATTAAAATGACGAATTATGCATACGCAGAGGCCATTGCGACGGGTTTTACTCGCCGTAAATAATAGCCTCGAAACTAATGGTTATTTCGCTATTAGCGCACGGTCGCGATTTGCGAGGCTTTTGAGATATGGGATAGCGAGGAATCGCCATGCTTGCGCCCGCTCGCCATAAGCGATGCTTTCGAGTTACGGGGCCCAGTTATCCATACCCAGTCCTACTACAGTCTAACTTATTCCATAAAAATGGTATTCAGTGGCGGATTCAGGAGGCCCCTCTTAAAATTAGAATTCTGACTAGTTGAATCATAGTTCTAAACCGTACTGGCAACCTTCGCCCTCTAAAATACCAAAAGATTTTTGGACCCTTTAGCAGGCCCCGAATCCTACGCCAAGGGAGGGGGGTGTTCGGCTTCGCATCCGTGGAACCCCTCTTTAGATAATCCTGGATCTCCCCTGAAATTGTTTGTGCGTTCCTTGGATTTCATCCTGGGTCAAAATGGTCTTATATGGTCTAGGACAGCGACGTTTTTCTTAAAAAAAGGACAAAAATGAGATTTAAGATTAAGGAAATTTTTACGAACGGTCAATTTGAAATTTCATTAAAAACTTGTGCTGAGATCTTTATGTCTTTGCAGCTGCTATTTCGATATACTTTATTTGAATATTCTACTCCGAGGAGACATAGTGAACTTCACTTCTAAAAACAGGATATCAGTGGCGGATTTAGAAGGGGGTCAGGGGGGTCTTAACCCCCTCCCCCTTCGATTTCTAAAAAAATATCACACCAATGGTCCCCTCTTGAAATTAGAATTTTGACTAGCTGAATTATAGTTCTTGGCCGCACCAAATGGCACCGTTCACCCTTTAAAATACCAAAATATTTCTAAAGCCAAGGGGGGGGGAGGGGGGGCTTTCAAATAATCCTGGATCCTGGATATAAATAAAGATGGAAGCTATAATCAACAGTAGAATTGAAAAAAGAATTGAAAAGCAGGGGAGGGGGGTCGCAGCTGAACAATCCGTAAAATGAAATAAGATGTATAACTACTTTGAATAATGACGAGTGGTATACACCGTCTTTCATAGAACGATGGTGTAACAGTATGTACTGGTACAGCTTACACATTACTCACTGATAAGTGGCTAGGAATAGTTTCAAGGTTATAAAAACAACTGCCTATAATGTGGTTGAAGTTATGATTTGGTCGTGCAACGTGACATAATCGAGAACTGTTAACTTATTGGTAATCGTCTGGGTCATGGACGAATTATACATTCGTCCATGTCTGGGTCAAATGTGTCATCCCGATATAACGTGTGGACCTTTACATAACTGTTGAATCATGCGTTTCCTTTTACAACTTATTACATCTACATAGTAAGAGCGCTAGGAGAGTAAGGTGTCCGTTATCGAGTATTTTTGCATGGTATGCTTCTATACGTGTAAGTAGGCTCTGGGAGCCTACATAACATTTTTTGTCGGATCCTAGATAGGCCGAACCAATTAGATATTAATATTAAGCAATTCAAATTTTGCCAAGTTTTTGACAATCTTTACTGAACGTTTTTTTTTTTTTTGTAAGCCTCTTCACTTCATTGATTTGCAGGCCATGGCAGACGTCCGGAGTTGGCTGCAGTCACTAATGAGGGAAGCTTTTGGCATTCTGGCCTTCGTCTACATTTGGATCGCCCTGATGGTGTGGCAGCTTTACATTATAGTGTACACCAAATTATCGACCTGGTTCCCAAGAACGTCAGCATTAATTTCAAGCTCAGTTAGATGGGCGCACAGTTTAATCTCCGGTGGAAATACCAAAACACACGTTTTGATAACAATGCCGTTTTCTCCCTTTTGCGAGACAGTGAGGTGGGCATTTGACATGGCTGGAGAGCCATATGACGAGAGGTCTGTAGGGCCAATCTTCCATTATTTTGTTAGCCTGTTCCAAACTCTGGGCTCCAATCGTGCCGTTCCTATTATGATAACCCACCCCGATCATCGCGTCCTGCCAACTTCACACGCTTGCCTCCGCTTCCTCGGGGACTTGAATAACGAACGATTCGGAGAGGACTGGGTTTTCCCATCCAGGGATGCGGAGGAATTTGAAATGAACCTCTCAGCTGACGATTCGTATGGTCAGGCTGTCATGAGATGTGTATACCATTATTTTTTCACGGCAAAGGAAGACGACGGTAAAAAACAATTATTACAAGTGTGCAAAAAAGGAATTTCAAAATGGCAATCTGTATTGCTACCATTCCTGTGGCCTGGTTATGAGTTGATAATCAAACTCAGTCTGAAAGTCGACGATCAAGTGACATTCAAAGCAAATATAGAGCAAGTTGATAAAACATGGGACAAGGTCAACCAACTGTTGTCCGATGGCCGAAAGTATATATTAGGCACAAGACAGGCTTCTGGGGCTGATATCGCGTTTGCAGCCCTCTCATACCCTCTGATCCTACCAACTGAAATGGATGGCGGGCTTTTCTCCTTCAGCAAAGACCCGTTGCCGCCTCGTTATCGCAAAGAGGTCGAGCGACGGAGGAAGTCCGCGGCGGGTAGATTTGTTCTACGTCTTTTCAAAGAAGAGCGACATATCACATTTCAAACATAGATCGTGGTGGTTCGCCATGGATCTTTGAAGTCATGTGTGAATAGAACTTCCATAGCCAGAGTAACAATGACCCCAGAAGTTAGCCCATCTATTTACGAAGTGGCTCGATCACCCGGGTCGGGAGTTTTAAATTAGAATTGCGAAACAGTTCCCACCTCGTCCCATTAACTGCTCAAACGCAGTGGAAGAAGCGTTCATCTTGTTAAGTAATGTAGTTGCTTTTGAAGAAAAACCTTGATAATTTAAATTTTAAACGAATCAAAACAATTGTGGTCCTACTGATAAACACATAATGTACTTATAGCAATATTGCAATTAAATTCTATAAATAAAATATCCATCAACCTGTGAAGAGTCGTCTGTTTTTGGTCTCATAATAAAGCACGATAATTTAAATTCTATATATGTTTTTTACAACAAAAAAGAAATTTACATCAATAATAGCATAGCAGTGGTGCTTTGTGTCATCCGCCGTTGTATTCTACCGGATGGACAATTTAATATTTTACTGAGAAGTAACGACAAATGCTCCAAGAAAACGTTATTATCACGAGATCAAAACGTAATTTGGTCTTCGGACGTCACCAATGTGGGACGTCACAAAGATCCTGCTGACACGTGACAACACAAAAGGCTGTATATCCTGACAACGTTTTGAGTGGGCCAAGTGAGGAAAGGTAGACACTATGTCTGCAATAGACAAAAACACAATTCTTATAATGAATATGAAGTAATAGCGATCAACAACAAAATTAATATCTATATCATTCTGAATTTCATTAAACCATTTCAGATAGAATTATGGCTCTATAGAAAGCAAGAAAGCTATGCAGTTCGTGGAAGAATCAGTAAGAGCTTGCTATTGGCTAAATCAGTCAGCCTTCGCCGATACGGGCAGAGATGGGTATAATCGCTTCGATTTGAATTTCAAAGAAAGCATCTCCAGGTTTGTCATTATGTTTAAATCACGAAGAGTTATCTTGTTAGACATATTCAAATGTCAGCACAGACCAGTTTTGTAAAAAGGGCGTGAGTTATAATGAGTTAATACATTTATCTTTGTATTCGTCTAGCTCTATTTATATGTACATCTATTGCTGCAGATTTTGGGACTCTTTCACTGTCCCTCAGATGATTCAGGTACAGGTTCATAAAGATCAAGTTGAGCTTCAACGGCGGGGGTGCAATGGACCATACCTCCGAGTACCGCTCACAGACAGTGAGTATTCTGCAAATGGATAATAATTTTGTCCTTTAAAATCAGTTCTATGAGTAAATGAGACAAATGGTTTTCATAGTTCAAGTCCAGTACTAAAAACAGGGTTAATATAAATGACCTGGACCTATTAGTACAATATACGTATTCACATTTTACATTTAAAGCTCATTTATGGCGTATGTCTATTATGGAATTTGGTCAAATAGAAAGCCCGTAAAACAGGCCAGACGTTTATTTCCGCTACGTTTACAGGCCAACTTTGTGTATCTCTTTGTCCGCATTCTCTGAGATAAACAGTTGTAATAGTTAACAGTATATAACCAAATGGTCACGCCAATATTATATATACATTCGTCTTAGATCATAATAATATTGGCCAGGCAATAAATTAAGATAAATCCATTATCAAAAACAGTTTTGCTGCATTTGTTTCAAAAGTTTTACAAAATCACTGGCGTAATATCAACATTTCAAGTAAAAATTAAATGCAGTAATGATTTGAATTTAGATTTGCTTCTTTGTCTGAAGGAAAATAAGCATTTGCACAGTGTATATAGGCCTATTACCATTAAAAATTATATTCTCTCCCCCCAGTGTTCTTCCTACATAACCACATAGGTTGGCTGGAGAAAAGGATCGAGGACGTGGACAGAGATCTTTATAAATCGTATTCCAGGCTAACTGTCGCCATTCGCAGGACAGAATTGCTGTCAGGGCTGCTCAGGAAACTGCTGGATGCTTTGGATGATAAGACTAATAAGAGAGTTGATCTTTCTTTCCTGGATTCTAATGGGGATGAATGCTTACCAAGGTAAGTGTTAGTGAATGAGAATTTATTGGACGCATGAGTAGAACGCACGGATTGCGGTAAATATCAAAGCAAATTAAGTACATATGACAACGTAAAAAAAAAAAAATGAGGTGAACGTTACTGGAGGAGCAAGCATATGTAAAGGGTCACTATCGTGGTGCTGATTTACCATTTTTCTTCTTTAAGGGGAACACGACCAGATTATTCGATTAGGCAACATGTGCATGAATTTCTCAAAAGATTGGATGTACATTGGCTTCCTAACCTACCACTGCACGTAACTCTTGCCTCCAACCGAAACAGACATAACTATCGTGGAAATAGCCCGATGCCACACGAAAACCGTGCTCCCGATTTTCATTCTTTGGCAGAATACTATGCCCAGGAAGCATCACATTCGGAGACGGACAGCGGCCTCTTACGGGATTCAGAAAGCCCATTTCCGGATTCAGAAAGACATTTAGCCAACGAATTTTCCGAAGTATCGGATCGAGGACGCACCCAAGACTTTTGGAATTTGGTAACTGTTCGTAGCAATTCTACTAATACTGAATATGTTAGAACCAAGTGCACTGGAGTGCAATGCAATTTAACAGAAGAATATCCATTATGGGAGCTGCCATTCCAATCCAAGGCAGCCACTGACCAACATATTGAAATAAAAAAGATAACATTCATAAGCACTGGAACTTCAACGGAGTCAGACATCCATTTAGAATCTGACACTGAAACCGATAATGATAAAAACGATTCTGACACAGGTACCGAAACTGATACAGAAACGTCTAACGATATTAATTTGGACACTGTAACCGAGATAAACAGTGATATCACCGAGTCGGAAGATTCTTCTGAAACCATAGCATCTTTCCCCCAATCTAGAAACGTCGTTCGAAGACTTATACAGAGATTGAGACGAAATTAAATGATACTTAATTCGTTAAATCTAAACAAAATGAGGTCAATGGACTACCAACGAAGTTACAATGTACCGTTCAGCTTTTGCTTCTCAACTTGTTAACAAAAAAAGAATATTTGCAATAAGAAAATGACAAACTTCAAACTTATAGCCACACAAACATTTTATTTTAGCACAATTATTTTCATGGGACCTATAATCAATTAAATTTCCAATTATAGAATAAATATAAAAGATAAAAATACAATATGTAAATTATGGTCACATAGTACTTATAGTATTTTCGCCAATGTGACGCAATATCCAAGGCTGTCAAGACAACCACTGTGCAACGTACGCGCAATGTGATAAACGTCACGTCGCCATGATAAACATCAAATCTGCATGAAATTACGCTGGACGCGGGCACTGGTCGCAGTAATTACACTAGAGAAGTATACAGTCAATGAAAACGTTTTGTCTTTGTTCTTTTCGGTATGTCAAGACCCGAGACGAACTCAACTGTTTCGTGGATATTTTAGGACTTACTAGCATTGTGGTAAGTACGGAGCAATTTTCAATTTAAACAAATTTAAAAATTTAATTTTTTTCTAGTCTACAGTATTTATTTATCATAGGTCTACCAGGCATACGTACATGCGCCCAAAATAGAATAATAGTCAGAGTCTGAAAATGACGAGGCGAACGGACCGCGGATAGGGTAGGGGAGAGAAGATTCAGACAACCCGTCTGGGCCAGCCTTATCAGAAAAATATTTTGTGAAAATTTGAGGAACGTGCCTCGGCACTCTCGCTAGCACGAAAATCCATACGTTAGCACTCCTATATTGACACACAGCACAGCCAGTACATATCAGAATCGTCAATAGGAGTGCTAACGCATGAATTTTCGTGCTACACTCTCGCGTGTAATTCTCCACGTTGGTGTTTATTATATTATAAGCACTAAATTACCGGACCAATGTAATAAAAGATAGTAGAGGTGTTACTTGGTAAAATGTAGAATTATGATCATACAGGTATATATATATATATTGTGCCCCTGTGAATGAGTAAGAGTTGATCCATGTTTTTCAGATTTTAAGATGATGGCTGAAGAAAATTGCCAAGTTCAAAAGACCACCAAGCAAAAAGAAAGGCGTCCAAAAAGTAAACTCCATCGATCTCGAGTCTCTGCTGAAGTAACAGAACACGATCTGGAAAATTGGAAACTTACAGCAGATTGCTGCAAAAGGAACAACTTTCGTGTATTTCTGCCAAATGGTTTAGAGACACCGGATACGGATCGAAGCCATGTAGGCCTACGACAGGCTTCTACTAACAGAAATGGTAGTTTCATGATCCTTACAGAAAGGTCACGCTTATATTCTGAGGGAATTGCAACCACGTCGCCATTAGACATACAACCTGGGCCGTTGTGTCCAAATTCTGTTAGGCATCGGCGATTGGTTTACAGCTTTCCACTGTCCGTTGGGTGCCCAACTTGTTGGAGTGCACAAAGGCAACCTGCTCTCAATTTCGAAAATAAACCAAAAAGCGAGGTCAGAACATAAACATAGCGGACGCCGGTTGCAGACAAACCGGTGCAACGGAGCAGTAGGAACGCCTGGGAGTCTTTTCTGCACTGTACATTGACACCACATATGCTTTAGTATAAAAAGAACTGCTTCGATCTAAGTTTCACATGAAAAAGTTAACTTGAAAAGATACGCAGACAGATTTTTGTGGAATTGACATGATATTGTTCATGCAAGAGAAGGCTATTTTTAGTTGCATTCAAACTTGAAGCACCCAGAGATAACTTGACACTAACCTCTTCACTGTAGCCTATCTCCATCGTGTCAAGTCACTTGAAGAGGTTAGGGTGACTTGAAGGGATTGAATGACATGTTTGCCATACCTACCATATTTTAGAAAATCTGGTGGTTATGGTTGAAACTGTTTTAAAAGACGACTTCACAAATTGAATTGGATCACAACCATTCACTAACAAAAAGTATTATTAATCATCATATATAAAAAAACTTCTAATCACAGAAAGCACCTCCAGGTATAGTACAGTAAAATAGTAACATACAGCAGTAGTTTGATCTTCGTTTTTCTATATCACAATATCATAGTTTTAAAAATAACTCAAAAGAGTTGTGGCATAAGCTATCAACTTACTATAAAAATCATAAACATGAATGATTATTATTATGGCAAGAAAAATCCTACAATTTATCAACCTCCGATTTGTATTAAAAATGTCAAATTACTAATCCTATAAAACAATATAAAATAAAACATCTTGCAAAGCTCTTTATCCCCAATAACCCTCAGTAATTTGAACAAGTCACTAGTTATCTATCCCAAGGTCAGCAAAAGTTGAATTAAACTAACCAGATAAATCTTACTGTGCATTCATCGGTTTGAATAATCAACTCATCCCAGTATACATATAAAATTCAGCAGTTTAATATTACCCTTTTTTTTAAAAAATATTTCTAATCTGTCATTTGGGTGTATCTAGTAATCATGAAGCTACACCTATATATTTATCATGAAGCTACTTCAAATTGTCTTTATTTAAACCTAAAATACCAAATATAATCTAATATATGAAAATATATGCAGAATAATATATACGTATATAAACACTGTAAAACAGCAAAGAGCTGCTTCTCTACTTAGCTTGGCACAGTTATACCAGTATCTATCTATCTATCTATCTATCTATCTATCTATCTCAGACTCTACAACTGAAAATGTTTATTGATTTTGAAAATATACAACTCCCATTTTTTGTCAAATGTATTTCTCACAAATACATTAGTTTGAAGTTGGCAAATTTTACCTTTGTCAATCTCCTTTTAACAGAAATAATGCTAATATATTTGTATTGCAAGAGATCAGACAAAATTGATTAGTCACTTTGGTGTGCATATAATGATACAGTGAAATTTGAAAGAACCTGATGATTTAACCTTCAAATTAACTGAAAAGATGCACATGTACCTTGAAATCTACCGGCTGCTGTTATCAATACAATAGATATCAAAATTATATTTATTCAATAATTCTTCATTATGCAACTAACTGGTGATTGTTGTCCATCAGTAGACATTTATCCAATCAAACCCATGGTGCAGTCTGTATAGGGTGATATAACATTTGCACAATGGCTTACTGGTCGAAATTCATGCTTCCCAAAAAAACCCAGATGGCTGCTTTTAAGATTGTAAGAAGTTAATAAGCTTTTTGAAATTCACGGCACATTTCTGTAAAAAATAAACTCCTTGAAAAGCATAAAGACCTCGATGTCACCCATGCAATGAAGGAATGTCAGTACAGATATCAGAATATGTTCACATTAGTTCCACACACTATGCACCCTATGTATCAAGTCAGTTCCATATGCCTCCCACAGTAGCAACTGGGTACATTCCTCAGGGGCTATCACATCTGCAGTCACCTCTGCTGTAGGTCGCCTGACAAAGTGACGCACAGCAATCACCTGGTCTCCAAACACACAGACCAGCTGGTCTATCTCCCCTCCCTTGAATTCAGGCAAATCCTTGTATGTAAGCTGGGCCAACACACGACCATAGTCATAGCCATGTGGTTCCTTCCTGCTTACATTCACCACCAGTATATCTCCTCCAGCTCGTCCAACCCAAATGGTGTCCTGGACAATGGCTAAAGATAACACCCGGGTCTTACTGTTGAATGTTGTACGCAGTCCTGGACATATGATGTCGGACTTCACTCTACCCCTTAGTGGTTGCACATCTCTAAGGACAGATGGAGTGGCGATGGTGGTGGCTCTGTTTGATAAAGTATGACCGCGCAGAGCATGTGATCGTGCTAATGGAGGATGGAGTCTAAGACTGCTGCCTTCTGAGTCCGACTCATTACCAGTAGTTCCTGTGACTGAATGTTCACTCTTGATGAAGGACTTTCCTGGTTCTGGTAAATCATGAACTGTGTTTGTGGCAAAATCCCCTGGCCGACGTAATTTGTCTGCTTGTAATTCCTCACCTGTTTCTGGTGATGATGGTGGATCAAGTGGTTTCATGGATACACTGACTTCCTCCTCCTTCTCTTCATCTCCATCCTCTTCCCTCTCATCATCTGCCTCACTCGCGCTGGAGGAACTTTCTAATAAGATATCCACTTCAGGCAAATCTGGTGATGCAATGTTGCAGTCCAGTGGATGATTATATGAGCAGTCCAAAATAGAGCAAACCTCTCTGGTCTGAGTGTTGTATTCCTTCACCAGTGGTGCCTTATGGCTGACAACCCATGCATGATTGCCTGAACACACCATAGTCCCTACAACCAGTTTTGACTGCATAAATGCCTGAATGCGTTCCTCCACCATAAATGTCTTTGTGCTGATAATACTGATGGAGTGCCCACATCCCACCCACAGCTCCTGGCCCTGGTTTACTATGATCATGCAGGATACAGGCATGTCCAGCTGGTCCTTTGGCTGCACAAATAATGTCTTCTGCTCTCTCCATTTGAATGGAGAAGCTTTAGAATGAGCAGGCATGCTTTCTGCTGGGTCAAGTATCACCAGGCGCCCACCTTTCAGACCAATGTAAACTCGTGGAATGTCAATCTAAATTACAGAAAATGAAAGAAGATAATTACCCAAACTGAGTTTTACTATTTTTGTCTATGCCCCAGACTAATTTTTTTGCTGAATCAGAGAGATTTAATCAATGTCAGTTATCAGTTATCAACACAAGTTGAATAGAAATATCTGTGACAGTTCTCTGAACATCCCAATATTCTTTCTTTTTTTTTGTTGTAATTTTGTTTTGAACAGTATAAATAACCGTATCTGTGCCATTTAGCCAGAGGTAAAATGGAATATAAGGATAAGATCAAACTTTCTGTTGCAACACCCTGGTAAATACCCACAAAACTATATCAGGCACATAATGATAAAGTGTATTTAGTTTTAGGGCCAACCAATTTTCAGGATATACATTAGAAAAGGTTACAAAAGATAACATTTTACCTTGATGGGTAAATTAAATGAAATATTTTGTATCAATTATTTATGTATAACCACAGGATGTATGAGATGCTCATTCTCTAAACAAGGTGTCCTCAGCTAACAATTTCTCAAGTAATTTGTTAACAAAATTGTACATGTGAACCATATGATACAGACCTTTTTTTAGCCAGAAATTTCAAAGGAGGGGGTTGGTCCTTTTTCTCAAAAAGTTACCTGTATACTATAATGACAGAACCTAGATCAAATTTTGATACAAAGGGAATATTTTTTCCTGGCAAATGGGTGGTTAGGTTTACAGACCTCTTCCATTGTCTTACTCTGAGAGATGATAACTGTCTCAACATCCTGCAAAAAAAAAAAAAAAAAAAAAAAAAGTTGCACTGCCCACATCTGTTGCATTTTCACATTTAAATCATACTACCTGTTGTTTCTGGTACAGCATACACCGTGGTTCCTCCTTCAAGGTCTTGATAAAAATAATTTTGGGGGTGCCTACTCTTGGTCTGCTCACCACTTCTAGCTCTTTGTTCTAGAAAAAAACATGGTTTTATTAGTATTTCATAGCTGCAAGTAATCTGCCCCTATTATTTCTCCAAACATCTTTGAATATATAAAGACAGTGGCAAGAGACAGAGATGGCCTGCAATTGAATCTCGGTGACAGGCTGTATCCTGCAAACCACTTAAAGGGATAATAACTCTTCGTTCCGACCAAAAAATTAATTTTCCTGGAGTAAACAACAATATTCCCATACTTACCAATGGTTAATGAATCCATTTTTACATTCAAAGTTAGTCCCTGTTTTTTTTCTAAAAAGTATAGCCATCAATGGAGGTCACGTGGTCTAAAGACAAGCTCAGATATCAGAATAATAGCTATAACTGCCATTTTTGTGGTAAAACAGAATATATTATATTTCTATGAGCTATTCACAATGTTTTTATTGTGAAATATAGATCTCATACGAAGAGTTATTATCCCTTTAATAAAACACTGACAGCACTGAGTAAAAGGATGCTCTACACCAAAACCACCTTATTTACAACTGACCAAAAAAGTTCAGAAAAATGAAATTGTTCTTCAATAATTAAAAACTACGTAATGTTGTGGGAAATTCTTCAAAGTATATAAAAAAGGAATGAATAATTGCTGCATTACCTATCAATATGTGGTTAAAATATTTACCTTAGCTTTTATGGTTGTTTAATAATTATTCAACATATTGTTTCTGAACTTTTTCGGTCAAGCATACTCATATTTGTAAGTACACTTACACAAAACTTACTACAATAAACAAATAAATGAACATGTTAGTTTAAGTAATATACAAAGAAAATATACAACCAAATTAACCTAATTTACCAATATGAAAGCAAAACAGTAAGTAGATGTACAGGGTAGATGCAGTGTTATACTCCTGATAATTTAAGTTATATTGTCAACTTCACTTTCCTTACTTGGATTAACTACTGATTGATGTGTCATTTTCAAAGGTCATCAGTACATTATGGGAGAACTTGTAGTCATCAAGTAAAGACTTTTCACAATTATGATGACATTTTTTTTTTTGAAAACGAAGATAACTAGAGAGCAAAGCTGCCAAATATTCAGATGCCATACAGGAAACAAGGCAGAAAAGCTGTCAAATGTTCAGACATTGCATAGAAAAAAGTGCACAAAATAATGTTTTGGCCAATTTTGATGCACTGTTTCATAATGCCTTAAAACAGGATAGTCACGTTTACCCTCTTAAATTATGTACTTCAGGTAACATGGACACTGAAAAACTAGCAAATGATTCAGTTCCACAGGATATAAAAGCTACTGAAAGTGCTAAAATTTCACACACATACACAAAAAGTAAACCTGCCTCTTTACCAAACAAGCCACTCAGTAAATTAAAGTAAAACAAAAATATGGTTTGGCTGTTTTGGGGCAAACGTCGTGACTGTGATGACACGGACAGACGGACCAATCAGAATACATACAAAATATAAAAACCCTTAAAAAGACCAACACAATCAGATGTTGATGGGCAACATATCACCTGCCACATTGTTTGCCAAATACAGTATGTTTCACCCCGGCACAATTGTCACTTGTAAGTACTTTGGCCCATCAAGTCATACTTTTTTAATGTTCAGGTACAGGAGATGGTCCTTCTGCTGTATATAAGGAACCAGTGAACATGTGTATATCATATGAAATGACTGTGGAAAGCTGATATTAGTTCACATATATCTGACTTTAATTTAAAATAAAGTGTGATTTTTGTACCTATAGTCAAGAGGAAGATCTACTGACAGAGTGATCATACTTGGAAACAAGTGTGATGATTAATTCTTCTGCATAAAACAGACATTACATGCCTTAGTAAAATATTAAAATTTGTAAAATTTTAATATGCTGAATGGAGAGGTTTTTGTCATCTAAGGTAGGCCATGTTATTGTGAGGCTTTTTTCACATCAAATGGGTTATCAGTGGCAGATTTAGGGGGTGTCAGGGGTGTTCTGACCCCCCCTCCGATTTCAGAAAAAAAAAAAAAAACATACCAAAGGTTCCCTCTTCAAATTAGAATTTTGACAAGCTGCTCTAAACTGTACGAATGGCCCCATTCGCCAGCTAAAATACCAGACTCCAAACCCCACACTTCATATCCGCGGACACCCCCTTCAGATAATCCTGGATCCGCCCCTGGTTATTTTAGTGTAACAGTCTCTACTGGGTCACACAGTATGATAGATCCTAAATGTTTATTGTAATGAAGTGTAGTTAAGGTCCAATCAGTTTCAAATACAAAAACCTGTATCTCCTTTTCTTTAATCACAGAACATAAATCTTATCTTTTACGGAATCAGCATGCTGCAATAAACTGCTTCAGTAAGCAAGAATATATTTGGGATAATCAATAACTAATTTTCAGTGGCATGGTAATAATAAGCAACCTTTTGTGCAAATCTTTAAAATGCTTTATTCCAATATATGCCATTGATAAATATAAATGATGATACCAATAACTTGGTTATAGTAATCTTTCCTTCATATTCTACATCATTTTTCTTGATCTTTTTCTTTTTCATATCTCTTTAATACCACACTCAGCAAGCATATTTAAAGGGAAAACAAGTGCTCCACTTGGGGCAAGGATAATTTCCTCATACTCATCAATGGTTACGTAATGAATCCATTCAAAGTTAGTCCATGTTTTTTTTTCTAAAAAATTTGGTTTGTTGTAATGATCTCATATGAGATTATTACTGAGGTATATCCATTTATGAAGGTCCGCATGGTCTGATGGCAAGCATAGATTCCGGAATAAATGCAATAACTGCTGTTTTGGCAGTAAAATGGAATTTATTTCTAGGAGTTGCTTACAATGTATTTATAATGAAATATGAATCTCATAAGATCTGTTGTGATCCCTTTACCACTTCTTTACATTTAAGCCTTTACAACTTTGCCACTATGACCTTTGCATTCTTTTTTTTTTTTTTTACATCAAACAATATAAAACAATATGTCAAATGAAAGTACGACTAACTCCCCCCCCCCCCCTTCCAAGTCACTTGGCCTGTGTTAGAATAACAGCTAGGTTGTCGTGGTTAATAAATTCTTCCTATAAGGAGCTGTTGTTTTTGAATTGACTCTAATGGTTTTCTGTATTCTTGGACTGTTAATAACTTCCCACAATGTTATGCTTTTCACAAGATCCCAAATGCAAAAATATTTCAATAAGCATTTTAGGTTAAAGGATTCAGGTTATAGCCCACAGACAGTTCCAGTATGGTATCTCCCACAGACAGTTCCAATATGGTTTTCACATACTACCTAACACCCCTCCTGCAGTAAGTAGTGGAATTAACCACATGGTCCAAATTACCACCACATAGTCATTCTGCAGAAAGCAAGCAGGCAGCTGACGAACCGACATAATCTTGTTTATAAATATCTGGTAATTTTTGCCTCTTGGGTAAGAAGAAATGGTATTTGCCACCACTAGATACAGAAACTGGTGAATTTATTGGACAGCAGCAGATCAGTTGGTAATTATTGAACTGCCTGCAGGAATATTGGACATAGGCAGCAATGAGAAATGTACTGGTTACTGGAACTGCAAGTACAGACAGACCGCAGATTGGATTACAAAGTACAAAGTGCACTGCTTAGTCACTGTTCAGTTCTGGTTGCTTCTCAGGAACGCAGGCAAGTATTCTGTATTTGTTGTCTGGTTTAGTCTTGAATGATTTTTCTGTGACTAATATCAGTATAGTCAGTAAATGGTGAATATTAACTTTTTGTTTCTGTTTCAGTTTCAGAACTAATCAGGATTTAATCACTGTTACAACTTTAGTTCCTGTTGTACCAAGAATTTCAAGTCACGTGCCCAATCATATTGTGTCAGAGTAAGATTCCAAATGCAAGATGGTATATCATGAGAGACTGTAGTAGGCAGGTAGTAGAGACAAAACTCCCCTGTGTGTGTGTGTGTGTGTGTGTGTGTGTGTGTGTGTATGTGTGTGTGTGTCTGTGTGTGAATGCACATGAGTGCATGCAAGGGGGATCAACATTAATTAATTGACAATTTGACAGTTTCTAGAACAAATAAGAGAATTATAAAACTTGCAAGTCTGAAAAAGTAAAGAATTTTTATAGTGCACTGGAAATTAGGAGAACAAAACCACATTTAGAGCGCATTCCCAGAAATTTAGATCGATCTAACTAGATTGACCTAACTCTCAGAGGGTTCACACTAAATTGCTGTCAGCCGACCGCGCACGAAGTTAATTACCCCCTTACAGCTTTTAGTAGGCGGAACAGACATTTAGGCCAGCTAAGCTCACAGTAATCTAGTGAGACTCCCCACGGGGATAGATCAATCTAAATTCTGTGGGGAATGGGGTCTTAGACTCGTTGCCTCTTGTACAACTAAGTGACTAATTCACAGAATTATACTAGAGGAGATTTGAGAAATAATGGACGAGAGAAACACCACATACTGACTAGACTGGAAAGGAAAAAAGTTGCACATATGTTCGTGCATTAAAACTTAACAGCTACTTTACAAAAGAACATTTTTATCAAAATAATTTTTCAAATACTTTTGGATGAGATTTGGTGCATATATGTTAAATTCATTTATGACCAATAAGAAGAGGCTGAGTACCAGATATCCACTACAGAAAGAAAACCATTTTGAAATTTGATGGTCACTGTCCAGTGTAATGAAACATTCCACACAAGTACCGCAGTAATTTCAGCATCACAGTAACATGCCAAAAACTCTAGTCTAATCCCAATAAGTTTCAACATAAATCAAATCAGACATAAGAATTATCTATGGAAATATCCAAGAAACATTGCAACAACAACTGTACACAAAATTGAGTGAAAAATCTAGCAATTCTTTGTCTAGTTAATATTAATTAATGAATATGAATCGACCATAGGTCACGTTAGAATCTAATTGGAAATTTCAAAGGGGGGGGGGGGGTCTTCTTTAAAAGAAGGTGACCTTTTTACAAATTTAGCTGACCTAATCTAAACAATGGCATTGAACCGAGAACAATATTTGATTTAGAGTAGAATTTTTCTGACCTAAAGTTTTTCTAAGCCCCATTCCCCATCTCATTAATGCTTTCTGGTCTCTGTGTGTGTGTGTGTGTGTGTGTGTGTGTGTGCGTGTGCGTGCTAGTGTGTATGATAAGTTTCAATTAATTTCTTAAGGTGGCATTTTATTGTTAATAACTGAACAATGGAACGTCTAATTTTGAGAACTATGTGTATCATGTTGGTAATCATGAAATAATGCTCTATCAGATGCAGGCCTTACCACTAGTACAACTGCCAATGCTCCAAATAACCATCAAAATGAAATTACCAGTTATTCCCAGGGCAATACATGCTGATGAGAAAGCTGCTTGGAAGATCTAAAAACCTTCTTTATCCTCTATAATCTCACGCAATCAATAGGTTAAAATGGTTTTGCACTTCTAGTGTTGCTTTCGCCTTCATGAATATCTAAATGTATTTACACCATTGGATATTTCAAACATAATATAAACCACAGATCATAAATAAGTATTCTTCAGACTCCTATTATAATTTGCTTGGAGTTTCTTATTAATAATATTTTCACAATAGGAAGTGAAATTTCTTCAAGCTGATTAATCCAATTCCCTAGTTGGTAATTAAATTATATTACTAAGGCAAATTAACAATAAGGCAACTAAAAACATGAAATGGAAAAAATGGCCTGAAAGAACAACGAAAGGTAATTAAAACAAATTTAACTAATGTTGATTAATCAATGCTGTCTAATGTCAAGTCTTTAAACTACTATTGTTTAATAACTGCTTTAAACAAGGTCTTCAACATACAAAAAATATATCTGGAGTTAGTAAGCCTGGACACTTTATCATCTCACTCTCCAGCAAAACCCTACTTAGATTTTGGCAGACCATTAAAAGGGAGCATGAAAATCCCTGTAGTTATTTTCCCCAGGCATGTGTGTCCTGTTTCTGAAGGTGTGTGATATCTTGTTAAATTTTCATATGCTATAATGCTTACTGTTCCAAGATAAGACGGGATAGGAAAAAGATTGAACTGGGTTTGGTAATGAATTACATATGTAAGCAAAGAATGAGACTTAATTTTATAAAAGGATGAGACTAAATTTTATAACTTTACTTTCAAAAACAGCTAGTCATGGTCATGGGTAAAACTAAACTAGATTGAGGGATCCTTGGTCAAAATTTAAGTAATGGTGCTCAATGTGAACTATTAAGTTTTTCAAAAGCATTATTGGCTTTTGAGTGCACATTTTAATTAGAAATAGATGGCATAGACCTTAATTTTTACAATTCACTTAAGATTTAGTTCTTTTTCTGCTAAGTAAAAAAGTTATTGGCTCATTGTTATGATATGGTTTTGAATTTTATAGGTTAAATTGACAATTTTCACTTCTTCTTCAGGAACTAAACAATGAAGAAGACTGTAGGATTCTTTATAGCCTTTCTAACTGTGGATTTCATGGGTTGCCTTGTATGGTGGATGGGACCTAGTGTGCAACAACTCACTGGATCTTATAATATATCTATCAAACCAGCAACTATCTCTAGTGCACATAAACCAGCTATTCTAACATTCAATAATGCAAATTCAACTTCCCCTAAAACAGAACACATTCCAAGAAATGTTGTGCAATTGACTCCTGAAGAGCAAAAAATAGTTTCACATTTCAAGCCTAGCATGAGCTCCAAGGATTTGGGCATGATGATGGACTTACTGACTGTTTTCACTAATGCTCTTAAAAAAGCAAATTTATCATATATGATGTATGGGGGGACTCTCCTGGGAGCCTACAGGCACCATGGCTTCATTCCATGGGATGACGATGTAGATTTGCTAATGAATGATGCAGACAGAGGGAAACTAAAGGCAGCTGTTTCTGCTTTAAGTCCCGTCTATGTTTTGGTGGTCTCACAAAAGGTGCGCTGGAAATTTTTCAAGAATTCTTCTAAAATGATTCGGAATCTGAAATGGAGGTGGCCTTTTCTGGATATATGTTTTTACAAGGAGAATGCCAACCAAATATGGGATGTTGATCCTGGTTTTAAACGGCTATTTACATTTCAAAAGAAAGACATTTTTCCACTACAGGAAAGACCTTTTGAAAATATAACGTTATTGGCTCCTAAACACACAGAGAAGGTATTAGCTAAGAGCTATGAGCTATCTGTTTGTTCCACAAATACATACAACCATAAGTCTGAACATTTCACAGACAAAAAATCACAAGCAAAAATTGGATGTGACAAGCTTTATGAAAAATTCCCATTTGTCTTTAGGGAAAAGTTAAAGAATGGTGTTAATGAAACTCTTCTTTTAGGCAATTCTCTATTAAAATGGCATTTCATTAAAGAATAACAATTTTGAAAATTACCAATAGTCGTAGATAACATCAACAAATGAACACATGCTTTTCGTAATTGTTTCCAAGACTCTAACAAAACCAAATAGAAAGATAATAGCATGATATGTAATTATAATTCTGAGGCAAATAAAGCTGACTAGCTTTTCCTTGATTTAAAAGTTTAACAGAAAAATACAGTTACATTTTATACAAATGAAAGGATATGAAAAAAACAAAAACAAAATATAATTGTCCATATAAACCATTTTACAGAATTTCTACGGTAGACAGATGCATTTCTGAAATGCATTCTGATAGTCATTTGCAAGGCATGTTATCCATCTTTTCCCTCATTTCCTGGGTCAGGCTGTCATGCTGAATTTCTTCTACTCTGTCACAACAAGATGGAGGCTGGGCTGCAGACAACGACAGTCAAAGCCAAAAAATATCTACAGGCAAAAATTGCAAAATTTAACCTTAACAAAACTTCTTGATGAAAAAAAAATGTCCGATTTGTTCTTTGTTAAATTCCTTCTATAAATATTCAAAATGTTAAAAAATTCTTCTTTTCCTTTACAATCTGTACTGAAAGTACTGGTGCAAGAAAATTGCTTTTTAGCAGATTAATGAGACTATAGACCATAACTTTTCAAATATATATATGGTTTTTTTCAGTGCACATTTTAGATATATGTATTTGTCGAAAATACAAATTTGAATAAAATAAAATACACTCAATTTGAACTATTTGTAATTAAAGATATACAGTTTGCTTAACTTTAGATGGGATTAAATAATTAAACAAATTTTCAAGAGCCTTGAGAATTTGAATATGCAGGTCAATTTAATTTTTTTTACTGTTACTGATATTGTTTTCTTTTAAAAGAGCTGTAATTATATTTAAAAAAATGAAAACACTCAATCAGGTAAACTTGTTCCATCATCCAAATCTGTTTTCAAATTGCACAAAGTGAGTCATAAATATGCTGTCCTGGAGTAACACTTTCTCATAAAGCAAGTTCACATTGCATAAAGATAGACCCTTTTTTGCAGATTGTCTTATGCCAGAAAGAGTAAATGTATTTTCTTTGTTTGTTTCTGACATACATTATCACAGTACTGGGGATTGCATAAGATGGGAGAATGGGGTTGTCTTTGCTAACTATGACTATTTTCAGTAGCAGCAGAGGTGGGTTACCAGGCAGTGCTTGGGTTACCAAATCTGTGGCATCTCCAGTTCTGTGCTGCTGGTATAGTTATTGCACTTAAAGAATAGTTTGATAATACGAACACATGAATCTAACCACTGTCAGTTGTCAGGAACATAACAAACACTGCACAGTAAACATGAATTTGGTTATTTATAAATGTTGTTCAAAATGAAACAATTAAAACCATTTATCTGAAGCAAATTCTTATCTCTCATGCTGAAAAATGAAATGGCCCACATACCTCCGTTCCTATCCATACGTCTCCTTCGACCTTGACCTGGCAGGTGACCTTGGCACCCGAAAGATAAAGGCCACTGTGTTTATAATGACGAGTCTCACTGTTGAAGATGTACAACTGCCTGCCCACCCCCTCACCACTCCACATCCACATTAGTGCTGACGTAGTATCCTGAGTAACAAGTACATTATTCTTCAAATTGAAGATGGTAGCTAGGTGAATCAAAATGATTGTCCCTATGTACACAGTAAATACTACATTTTAATTTTGATTATGACTAACACAAAAGTGAATGCATGTCAACCCTACTGCTAAGGTGGAGAAAAAATCCCAAAGTTATGTATGTTAAAAGTGTATTTTAATAAAAAAAATGCCTATTCAAAATGGTGAACTACTCAGTACATACACCAACAAAATAGTGAGGGCAAACAGACCTGTTTTCCAACACAATCAATCTTTGGCAACTTCTTCATATCCTTTTGGGGGAAAATACTGTTGAGACAGATGAATTTGACATCTTTCATGACATCAACAACATGTTCTGCTGTAGGGCGGCATTGGGGCTCATTATTCCAGCACTGCACCATTAAGTCTTGCAACATTTGCATTTTCATGTCAATTCCCTGCATTAAGATAAATGAATTCCACACACACAAAGGCAATGATGTCAGAAACATAATTAAGTCAAATGTCTTTGTCACTGGTCCTGGATTCACAGAAATAAAAAGCACTCGTATAAAAATTCAATATTTGCATAATAAAAACTGAAACTTATAACATTCTATATTCAGCTACTTAATTCATAGAAGTTTTAGGTCATAACATCAGGTACTGGCAGCCAAATTAAAATGAAATTAAATTAGAAATTCCTACTACTTTGGTGTGAAAAAATTTTTGCATATAACACTAAGTGCATGTAGTACCAGTGGTTTTATTATTTTGTATATGTTCTACAGAAGTAGATAATTTCAACTTGCAAAGAGGAAAAGGAGTATCAACAAAAAAATTCACCTTCAAATCTGGTTTCTCTCCTTTGCGCACAGCATAAGTAATGGAAGAAAGAGATTTCCTTTGGCCAAATGGTCGCAGTCCTGTCAATGTTTCATAGATCAGCATGGCAAATGAAAACAGGTCAACCTGAAAAGAATTTTAAAATAAAACTTAAATGAATTGAAACCCCACAAATGAATACTTGTTTATCTCATTTGTTGGAATACATGTACTGTTCTTTGTTTTTATGTTCTTTCACATGAATTCACAGAGTTTTATTTAAAATGAAGAGTGGCCCACCACAGGCAAAATTCATGCACAAAATTAAAATTAGCAATATAAACAAGTCTTGCATAACATACATTTCATCTAAAAACCTTTTTGCCTGATCAGTCTAAACAGTTCTAAAATGTGCAAAACGGTAGTTTATCCTGCTATAAAATGGAATTGTCACTGTCAGGTGTGCTCACTGCAGCAGTCCTCTCAAGGCACCTTTGATGAAATGGCCTATTTTACTGGAAGTGTCCATGTTGTCTAATTGAAAGATTTATTGCCATCATTGTTCATGAATATACCAGGATCTTATTTAATATTAATTTCAAGTCACTGAAGGGATTTTAGGTCAAACATTTGGACAATCGGACATGCAAAAATAGACCAAGGCTCTTCATATATTTTTCTGAGTACTTCAGAGACACTAATTACATCAGCAGCAAATATGAGGCAGTCAATAGATAAACTGTTGGACACGATGAAGAAAAGAATAGCCAGTTTGCCTTAAGGAAGTCTTAAATTCATTAAGAAAATTGGATTGAACCAATTCACAGGGGCTGCAAAAATAAACAGGCAAATCAAGGTAATTATGCAACCTTGTCCCTGGGTGGAATACACATGCATAAATGCATTCTGCCTAGGGACACAGACATATAATTACCTTGATTACCATAAGTCTATATCTATCAAGATCAAGAAGAGACACCTGCAACTCTGTCTTTTAACAGCCAGACATGGCACTGTGGTTGACAAGTCTGTAGTAGCCAAGTACCAATGAACAAAAATTGAAAAATAAGAACCAGTAGTAAAATTTTGACAAAATCCTGTCAGCTTGCCTTTAAAAGAAGAATGTATGTTACCTGATTAATTGTGCCACTATTTGTTGTACAATCGGTCTATGTCTAAGGACACGGATGATCTTGTACCAATCTGAACAAACCAGAGAAACCGTGTAGAGTGAACTTTCTTCTTTCACTTTGAACTGCACATTTAAATTACCACTTTATATCCTAGGAGAGAAAAGAGCCAAGCAAACCATACTGCCACATAAAACATTTTCTCAGCACACCATACCAATCAAACAACCTACCTTCTCATCATAGGTAACTCCAGTTCTGACTTCAGGTGCCTGGAATCCTGGTGTCCCCTCATTCCCTATGACACCAGAGGGCGTTAAGTAAGTAGAGATCCCATAGTCTGACACCTTGACATTGACGGCATCCTGCATTCTAAGGCTCCATACCAAGATGTTGTCTGACTTCAGATCTCTGTAGATGACGTCTTTGCTGTGAAGGTAAAACAGGGCTTCAGCAACCTGGAAATAAGGTTAACTGAGAAATGAGGAAATATTCCACTGTAAATATTAAACCCAGGCAATACAAAAAACTTTTTTTTCAAATTTTGCTGTTTGTTGCAGTCTTCTACATCACTTAAATGTTTAGATCTAACTTGCAAAGTAAAGGATTTATAGTTCAGATATTAAATAGGCTTTTTATGGACAGATAATGTGTCTGGACATTGTACAGTCATCTCTTGCATCTATAATTGCTGTCAATGTCAGCAATGCCATGCACATAATTTTACTTATAATTCTCAAATTCAAAGGAATATTAATAGTCTAATTGAATTTTTAGTAAATATTTCATTTTTCATAAATCTGCATTTTCGAGGAGTTAGTTTGAATTCCCACTTGATAGTAACATTTTCTGAATGTCCACAGCAACTGTGGTAATTAAAAAATGGGCGTGAATGTGCTCAAAATGGAAAAAATACTATCTGCACTTTCACCTTTACATTGGTCATTTTAAGACTGTTTCAATGTCCACTGCTATCAGTTTTGTCATCTATGTCTGTCCATTTCAAAGCTTTGCTGCCTTGTTTTTTAAAAGAACACAGCTCTAGGTTTATTCAGCAGTGAATGTCATACGAAGCATTATATAATACAAGTACCTGCAATAGCAGTTTATAGGTGAACATCTTGTTGAACACCATGCCATGTTGTCCTTGCACATCATCTGACAGGTTCTCTCTGTCTCCTGCATGTAGCACACTGGTCAGGCTACCATAGGGGGCATACTCCATCACAAAGCATAGGGGATTGAAACACACCCCTATCAGAGATAACACATTGGGATGTTTTAGCTTACTCAGCAGCATCACCTCCTGGCGGACTTCTTTGAATGCTTGCACAATCTAGTGAGAAAACACAAAGTGTAATCTTTATAGACTACACGTAATTTTTTTTTTGAGTAAATTTAAAAATCCAAAAACCTTACACAAAATGTTTCTTAATAAAATATGAAAATTTCAATGCATGCAAGGACACTGAAAATACAGTACGTAAATTTTGTTTTATTAACTCTCTTTTCTTAACCTTTGCTCCCTTTGCCATCTGTCTCCACTCAAGAATCTCCTGCTCCCTAGTGCCCAAAGTTTCCACACCACTGACTGTACTGGTGGTATCATCAGCAGCTTCCAGAGTAGACTGCCAAGTGCTGACACCACTCTGAAATGTCATCCTTCCACTGTCCTCCGACCCACTAGACTGAGTGTACTCTGAGGCATTTTGACCAGAAAAAAATTCCTTAATGGCCACAGCTTTTCCTTTGTAAAGACCCTTGAAAACCATTGCAGTCCCTCCTTTGCTAAGGAAATCCTCTTTAATGAGATAATCTCCATCCAGTAAGAAATTTTCAGGAAGGTCTGTCAAGAGGAGGTCA
This sequence comes from Lingula anatina, assembly GCF_001039355.2. The sequence goes on from NW_019774069.1 coordinate 871,529, forward strand.
GGGATAAGGTTGTGAACTTTGACCTTTTTTGGGTGGACAGGGCATACTAAATGTGTTTTCCCTTCATAAGCTTTCATTGCACAATACTCTAGACTGAAATTGTTGCCAAGTGTTGAGGTGCGTCGAACATCTTGTTTCCCACCATCCCAGCATTTTGGGCAAGGGATTAGTCTTTGGATGTCTGCCTGCAGTAACCCTGGTTTCAAAATTTAAAATTAATGCATGTTTTAGAAAAAATTTTATTGCAAAAACTTATGTAATGCTGAATGTTAAAGTCATAATAACTCTTCGTTTTGGCCAAAAATACGATTTTCCTGGAAAAAACGGCAATTTTCCCGTACTTACCAATGGTCAACGACCCCATTCCTGCATTCAAAGTTAATCCAGGGTTTTTTCCCTAAACGTACGGTTTTTTGTTAAAATCTCTTAAGAGATTTTAACTGACGGAGCCCTCTCGTATCGACCGTTAGTTTCTGGTGACCTACTTAAAACCGCGGGAAAAGCAGACAACAACAACACTATATAACAATATTATAAGATTCATAAAATATATTCATCTTTTTGCTCAAAATGCATTTATATCTACAATGTGTGCAATTCTGGGCTTTTCGTTATCCGACGCACTGTACAAAAACTCGCAACTTACGTCTGAGGGTTTCCCGCCATGTTATTTTGGTCTCGAATGAACGCGAGAATCCGCGTGACACCTAAACGTCATTGGCAACGGATGCACTTGTCGACCGCGAAAAAAGGCATTGAAAGCCCAAGTGACAAGCACAGATTTTAGTTTTACTACAATAACAGTCGTTTTAGTGGGAAAATGCAATAGAATATATTTCCAGGCGTTGTTTACAATGTATTTCTTGCGGAATTTTGAATCTCAAAGGAAGAGTTATTATTGCTTTAATTATTGGGGACTGAGCCAAACTGTTCAAAAATTAATTATCATAATTACTAATAGCCAAACTGTTCAAGAAGTAAATACCTTTTTAAATGATATATTAGTTAAAATAAAATCCTGAAGAAGCCACTGGCTAATTCTCTTCTACTCTCTGCCCCCAAAGTATTTCCCAACACAAATATACCTGGAAACCATTCCATTATCAGGGTCTCAATTTCATCAGTAACAAAGCCCATGGAAGCAAAATCATCACTGGTACTGTGCACAGTGATCAAGACCCCAGAACAGTCATAAGCATGGCCACCCAGGAATGCCTCTTCTACTGTGGACTCAACAGACATATAGCCTCCTCTGAAAGTCACAATGAAACCCTGCCGCCAGTAGAATATTTGCTGGCGCTTTATAATGAGCCCTCCACGATCTCTACGACGCCTAGGAAAAAAGCAAGACATCTATTTATATTTTGTATTCAAAACACATAACCAGACCAAAAATAAGTTCATAAGAGTACGGACAATTGCAAAAAAGAAAAAAAATTATAAACACTGGTATGCAAATTTTTAAAATTATTTAACTACTGTGGAACTTAATAATTTAAATCATAAATACAGGTGACCACAGAAAACCATCAATAAGAATCATAATATGAGCTAAAGATAACCAAACACTTACATGGTAGCATTCCATACAGTTCTTGCCAATTTTCTTTTAGGCTTTGAGATCTCTGACTGTCCTCTAGTGGACAATGGTCTTTTGGTTCTTTCCAGTGAGGACAGTAGCCTTCTGACGCTGATGATCAATCTGGTGACAAGACGGCTCCAGAACCCGCTGGGAATAAAGGACATCTTATAGAACCTATGCAGGCAGTTGGACTGCTCCAGAGTGACACCAGGACGTAGTATAGGCAGCTTGGATGGCAGCAGTAAACTTAAAAGAGAGAAATTCTTAATCATTGTGAAATTGCACAATGCTAGTTAAATACTGTATGAACAAGAACACCAAACTGGCATATCTTTAGACTTGAGTTTATATATTCTACATATTCAGAATATTTGAACATTATAGTCCCATGGTATTGGCGGTATGAATTTATCTTTGAACTTTAACTGTTTGAAGCATTTCCAGAGATATGCATTGTCCTTCATTCAGTCTGATACATGTACAATGAACTACTTACTGAACACCACAGTGACAATCTGTATTTGATCTTAGAAAATTTGGCCAATCTGTCTATTAAGTTATGAAAACAACACACTCACAAATTCTACTCATAGGCTTTCTTGGATTTCTTGTCATAATAATAAAAAAGCATGTATGTGTTCTACTAACAATTTCATCACCTGCTGAAACTCACTAGTAGAAAAGTTCATCATCTGCATTGTTTTGTTGCTATGGATGTGATGCAAAGTCTAAGGCATCATGACAACTGTAATATCAGAAAGTACAAATGCGTACCCACTAACACTATGTTGCTTTAAAAACAAAGACCATATCCATATATACTGACAAACTTAGGAGTTACACTATACCTACTTGTCTGAGTCCAGTTTGATAGCAATATCAAACCTCTCCATCAACTGTATATACTGGTCCAACAGCTCCATAGGAAAGCGTGGGTCATGCTTCAGGACTGCTTTCAAGTCCTGTATTTTCAAAATCCCATCTTTTACTTTTGGATTCACAGCCTGAAGAATTTTCATTGTCATAGTTGTATTTTTAATAGCTGGAAATGATGCTGGGCAAATTAACAGAGCAAAGAAGTGTGCTTAGAGTGTATAAAAACATTCCATGCTTGAAGTTGTAAAGAGATTAAGTGTTTTGTATATAATTTGTCAACATAGAAGCATGCATAATTAAAAAATAAAAATGAAATATTTATCAATTCAAATAATAGATCAATATAAATTAAATCAAATACCAAAAATCAATGGAAATGCGAACCATAGTTTTATGCAAATATATAAATATTGTCATAAGTACATACACAAACTCACATAAACCCATTTACATATTTGGGGGCGGGTAGGCTTAAGATAAGGAGAAAGCAGAGCTCTTCCATTACCTTGATTGTGATGACATTGGCCAGCATGTCACACAGCCAGCGTGGGTCAATGAAGTACAGAGAATTGAGCTGCCTCAGCTGATCAGGGTAATGTAACAGTACACCTGCCTCATGGAGGTACTTCACAGCTGTATATGTAATTCAATGAATATATCATAAGTAACTAATAATAATATATAGAAACACAAAAACACCCTTGTTACAGGCTTTAGGCTGTTAATTGTTTTCAAATTACATTAAAAACTAGAGGATCAGAGAGGCGATACTGCCTCCGAATATTGTACCACCAGCTGGAGCAAGCGCATTCGTAT
>NW_019774069.1:875319-919310 GCF_001039355.2 Lingula anatina
TTTGACCTTGAAGTAAAGGTCAAAGGTCAAATCCAAGGGTATATTTGAAATCTACACATATGACTTTTGGAAAGCCGTCTATAGAAATTTTTCCCATAACTCCTTCCGTAGGGTAGATAATTAGCATTTAATTTTGCCATTTTTAGACAAGGGTGCATTGTAATGAGTGCCACACCCAGACCCCAATACCGACAAAGCCCAAATTTTACGTGGAACGAGTTGAGATTATAGGTGACCTAAATCCATGAGATGGGTACGGGGGCCCTTACCGTCTAGGAGGAGAAGCGGTAACGGTAGCCGTCCGGCGGAGCCGGCGGAACGATCCGGACGGGACCGAAACCATGTGTACCGCCAGCGCTAACGCTGGTGGTACAATTATAACTAGCCATATCTGGAATAAACTGGAGTACCTTAATTCAAGCAAGTAGTAGGGAAAGGGTTTTGATTATTTGGGAACAGGACAAGAAAGTTCATGTCACACATCAGCTGCACCATCATAAACAAGCAGAAGTTTTGTCAGTAAAATCTAATAAAGGACTGTGTAGCTGTAGATTACTTATCATACATCAACATAATTTTTCAGTAAGTCTAACCAATTCACCATCTAGTAGAACAAGAACTCTGATATAATAATTGATCACTTACTTTTTTTCTTAGACAAACAGTGCATTTTCCATCAGATTAATATTAATCAACTATGAAAAATTTCTCTCTTTTTAAAGTAAAGTATCCTTTGGCATACAACATTCTTTGCTGAGGGTAAGCTAAAATTTGAGCTACGTGTTCTTACCGAGTTCCACATCCTCGTCTGTGTTGATGTCACTGTTGGGCACTTGACTGAGAAGTCTGTTGAACTGGTCTTGGTCCAGCACTGGGACTTGGGACTCATTCTGCTCAACCGCTTCAACTATCCTCTGCAGGTCTAGATAACTTCTGGGGATCTTATAGCATAGATAAAAAGTTAAAGGCTTTTACAAGATTGATCTCAATTTTCCACAACCTCAAACAAGTTAGAAGATCAAATAATACTACATGTTGGTGTAGGGTATCAAATTATTGCATGCCATACCTAGTGCTTGAGAAAATGACAAGTTTCTTTTTATTCATCATTTTCTCAAGCACTAGGTATGGTATGCAATGATTTGATGTCACACACACACACACACACACACACACACACACACAGCATCAGCAGGTAGTGTTATTTGCTTATGTGCTTACGACGGGCATATGTATATTTATATATAATTGTTAGTGCTTAAATTATTCATTCTTCACAGGATTTAAAACTAAACATATACAGAAACAAACAAATGTTTAGATTTAGCAATCATCAACATCATCAGACCAATTATTCCAAGATTTTTTAAGTAGGTAACCTTATATTCACCATTTTCCCAATCCATCTCTCAGATCTGCAGTGTACATCCCCCATTGTGACTGCTGTCATGTAAATCTTCTCCCTTAGTTCTCTAATTCCTTCCTGATCCTTTGAGGTACTGGACACAGCTTGGACGTGGGCTATCTTGGGGTAACCATGGCTTCCATACAGTTGTTGAATGCGGTCTGTAAGCTCTACAATCTTGTCAGCCCTTTTCCCCTTGTCTAGCTGATCCAGGTGGGTGCCCACTATGATCACAGTAGAACCTGGGGCTCTGGACTAAATCAATAGTTCTAATATTTTATCATTATATTTTTTTGCTTAACTCAAGATTGGTAGTTCATAGAATTTTAAGTATTCAAAGAAAAACCAACCTAATCTGTTACTTGTAATTAAAATACTGAAGAATTAATAAACCTATCCAAATCTCCATATTTAAAAGCCAGAGAATTACATTGGTAGTTATATCACAAACTTCATCTAATAGTTATACTATAAAATCTGCATAAACTAGTAAATTATGGCCTTATAGATACTTTTTATCCCGCTTTATATCTTAGTACTCCATCTGTAGCAATATGATTTACAGGTTCCACCATGTGCTGGTAATTAAGCTTAGAAACCTGTACTTCCTGCCAAAATTAACGGTTAGTGTCAAAGTCTCAGTTAAGTGTTTCCCACCTTGCTACAGACGTGTTACATTATTTTTATTTAAAGAAAACCCCTAAAATAATGTCTTAATAAGAGATGTTAAATGCATGTAACTAAAATGTATGCAATACTATAATATCATGTAATACTACCTCTATATTGAGAAGCCACTGCCTAATGTTGTCAACACCTTGTTCATGTAGCACTAGTTTCCACACAACAAGGTATAGAGCATTGGGTGTGACAAAACATTGGTGAGTGGTGTAGAAATCCTCTTGACCAGCACAGTCCCACACTGCTATCTCAACATTGGGCAGATTCTGCAGAATGCATTTAGCAATTAATATGTTTTATGTCAAATTTTTCAAGCATTTGTTTGCTTATGAACAGTTTGAACAGAAAAGGTAATTTTGCACAAAGATCTCAACTTCACCAATTTTGGTTTCTTTATTTCTACCAGCTTTGTCAACTAAACAGCCATGGGTCTCTTTGTGTATGAGGTAAGGACAAACCCCTGTTCATGGCAAACTGAAATTCAATCTGCTACTAATAATATTAACCAAATGGTGTTGCATTAATGTCAAACAGTTTTATGATCTGAACTTTTCCCAACCTTCTTATCTTTGAACAGTTTCTTGAACTGCGATCCTCTCAGATTCCACATTTCATTGTCAAGATGAATGCCGTTTGTGGCCACTGGCTTTGGCAGTGGCTTTCCTTGAAGAGCAGCTATCAGACAACTTTTTCCTCTCTCCTACAAGACCATTATAAATAATGTTTATCCTAATAAGTTAATGCAGGGAATCTAAAGCAAAGAAACGTATAATTCAGCAGGTGGATATCTTTTACCAAAATGTCGAACGAAACGATATGGAAACACTTACTTATCATATTGCCTAGACATATACCAATGAACCATGTTCATAAACTTTTAGCTTTTAAATGAACAGCGGAAAATACATTTTATTCTCGGTTTTTTCCTTTCATATTTATTTTAAAGGTATATTTATTAACTAATCCCATATTTCATCTTTATATTCTGTATATACATTCAATATGTTTTAAATTTTGCAAAGAGCACAATAAACCCTCATTATGATATCTTTATTAATGTTATCTTAAAACTTGGTAGTTTGTAACTCTACCTCTCTTCCTACAACCATCATCTTGATCCTCCTGTTTGGCTCTGATTTTCTCAGCTTCAAGCGACAGTGATGGAGAAGGTCTCTGCAGCGGTAGGAATGAGAATCATCTGCAAACAGAAGAAAAGTTTGTCTATATTCATTTATCAAAAAAAAAAAAAAAGAAGTAAGTTTCAGCCTAACCTTGTGGCCAAAGGTGAGGAGGAAGGTTCTGCAGTAGAGACTTCTCTACCTTGACTTTGGACAATTAATACCCTTTATAATTCCTGAGATTCAGGTGTAAGGAAATGTCAATTTTTTCATTTTCATATTTCCATATATGCATGCTTATTAGTTTAGTAGGCAAAAATAAATATGTAGAAGCTGCATGGTCCATATCAGGTCTGAAACTCTTTAAAAGACAAATGGAAATTTTAGAATGGTCACATATATTTAACAATTGCCTCTATCAAGCAAAATGTTGTTTTACTCAACTAGTCAAAAATAATAAGTTGTTAGCATTTGACTGAAATTATGTTGGTTACAGCCTAACCTTGTGTACCTTGAGGCCAAAGATGAGGTGGAAGGTTCTGTAGTTGAGACTTCTCTACCTTGAAATGCCACAATCCAAGCAAATTGCCAAGCTCCAATGGAAGCTCTTTGATGGGATTTCTGAAAAAAAAAATTAATCAAAAAATGCAACATCTTCCATGTGACAATGTCAGACAAGGCACTTAAAAATTATTGGTGCATTATTTCTGTTTTAGCCAAGGAACTACAAAAATGTGAAATGGCTTATTTGTAAATTCTTTCAATAAACAATTAAAAACTTTCAAAAATGCAAACAAGCTCCTGATAATCTGGTACCTTGTCTTGTGCAATCTTTTTTATGTTGTTTTGGTTTGACCAATTTGCACCCTATTTAATCAGATATCATCCAAATAAATAATGTACTGCCTTCTACATGTCCTCTGAATTCCGATGATTATTAAAGGGATAACAACTCTTCATATGAGATCCATATTTCACAATAAATACATTGTAAACAACTCATAGAAATATAATATATTCTTTTTTACCACAAAAATGGCAGTTGTAGCAATAAATCTGAAATATGTGCTCACCATCGGACCACATGTCCTCCATAGATGGCTATACTCTATAATAATCTCGAGAGATTATTACAAAAAAAAAAAAAAAAAAACTTTTTTACAAAAAACCCAGGGACTAACTTTGAATGTAGAAATGGATTCATTAACCATTGGTAAGTATGGGAAAATTGCTGTTTACCCCAGGAAAATTCATTTCAATGACTGCAACTGGTGTCTCTCAATGTAACCTTGCAATTCACCATAATTACCCTCTAATATTCAGCCTCTCTAAGCGTTCCAGTCTACACACACTACTGGGTACAGTTGGCAGGTGGTTGTGGCTCAGATCCAGGTAACATAAAGTCTCCCTTAAGCCTGGTGGAAACTCCATGAAATAATCATTAGATGCTGGAGCATTGGTCCCCGTTCTGTGCCTGTGATATAACTCCTTAAAGCGTTCAAAAACCTTCCCTGGAGACCTGGAAAATACAGGTAGTCACATTTACTCCTCTTTCAGTGATTTTGTTAATTGATCATATATATACCCCTATTGATTAAGGTAAGTGAATAACCAAAATATGTTGTACAATCATGTTACCTATGCATAACATACATGTATAAAAATAATGATTCAATATTGGCAAATTAGCGAGATTAAAAAATAAACAAAAATACATCGTAAGCAAATAACTGTAAGGCAGTCCAATTCTACATTGTATAAAATTAAACAAAAATGTTTTAAACATATAACTGAGCACATAATACCTGGACTCTGTGGGACTAGCAGCTGTTTGATACCCAAAATTGTTGTGAGAGAGGTTTAAATTTTTCAGACTCCCTAGAGTCCAAAGATCTGGCTTTGGCAAATATTCCAACTTGTTGAATGACAAATCCAGTTCTTCCAATGATTCTTTGAAATAAAAGTTACAAAACTTTTTATACAAATTCAGAAGATAGAAAGTGCACAGAACAACAATAAAGGTATATAACTGTTACTTTCAAAATGAAAATATTTGGAAGCAATACATGTTTACTGCAGTTCAGTTCAGATTACCAAATAGCAATTTTATACATGGACTGGACAAGATAATCTACTTACTTAACTTAAATATCCCCTCAGTTCATTGGGCCTCATGTTCATTGTTGTTCAATTTTAGCACCTTAAGAGTATCATCCCAGAATTTGTTAAAGTTGGGAGGCAGCAAAAATAAACAGTTGTTACCAACTAAGATAATCTTTCAGTTAATATTTCTACTTACTCAACTTAAATATGCCTTCAGTGAGGGCTTCAAGTTCATTGTTGTTCAATTTTAGCACCTTCAAAGTATCATCCCAGAATACATTAAAGTTGGGTGGCAACAAAACCAAATTATTGTGGGAAAGGTCAAGATAGTCCTGGAAGCCAAAATAATTATTGCATATGTAAAAATAATAGAGTAAACACAATAAACTTCACAATCACTGTCTCACCATGATTAATAATTACAGTCAATATTATATCAAATATCAATAATCATAATTACCAATCTACATCCCCAAGGCTTGGGAAATCGGAGTAAGGAATTGTGTGCCACATTAAGTTTTTGAAGGCCATCAATATCTTGAATGGCAGCTGGAATTTCCTCCAGAAGGTTATGAGACAGATCAAGCAGCTTCAGAGATGGGCAGTTCATCTTTCCAATGCTAGATCCTGAAAAATATTTATGCCTTAGAAATTTTCATCAAATGTTTAACAATCTGATTATGTTGTTGCCTCTTTCAGATAAAGGAAATTACAAATCATTATGTAATTAGCATACAATATATTATATATGAGGTCTGACAAATCTGAGGTCTGATAAAAACTCAATATTGACCAATGATGTCATCACCAATGTTTGACTAACAGACAACAATGCTAGATGACAGCATTGTTACAACTTTTAATGTTATCTTGTTGACACTAAGATTAAGGTATTGATTATATAACTGGTCAAACAGCTTTTTTGAGATTTTCAAAACAACATATTACATGTACTGTCAGTGAAAATCAAAAAATGTACAATATATAATACTGACTAAAATACCCCAAAACAGCACAAATGTTTGGCAGCTTATAAGCAAATTAAATAACTTCCAAATGACACATTAAAAACAAAATGTATCTTTCAAAATAAAAATAATTAATAATAATATGTAAAATTCCCAGGTGCTCCAATAGTGCAAGCTTCTACATGTATTAGTACCAAAATAACTACACAAGGTTTGATTGATTTTGATTGAATTGAAATGGTAAAGTGATGTCTACAAGAGACAGAAGGACAAAACTCTGTCTTAAGAGACTCAGATATATTGATTGTCAATCTGATATCTGTAGATCCTATCCATTATAAATATAATTTTTAAAATTGTACCCTTACCCTGTCTAGTGGCTTCTGGGTGTCCATCTTCTATGACTAAAGAGTTGTATGGACTTGCAGCACATCCTATATACAGACATTGTAATCTGTTGTGACTGAGATGTAATTTCTGTAGAGAGGACACCTGGTATAGCTGGATAGGGACTCCAGACAAAAGGTTGTTTGCTAAGTTTATCACTTGGAGTCTGAAATGGCAATTATAGTTACATATTGTACAGTACTAGGACACATGTATACTTAGAATACACTAGGGCACATACACACTGGTAAATATGGGGAAGTGTATTTTATGATGAAAAGAAGGCCAAAGGTCATATTCAAGGTCACAATAAGATGCTCAATATATAATTTTCTATTCAAGTTCAAAGTAACTATGGACGTATCTTTGCTACAAAACTGTAGTTCTGGAGCACTTCAGTATACATCTTGAGCCGTATGTAAAAAAACACACACCAACTCTAGTATTGGGCTTGACAAGCTCAACAAAATGCAACAAACAAGAGGTCTCTAGATTTTCAGCTTCCAGAACAAGAGAAAGCTTTAATTTTCAGCATCTATAACAGTGGCTTCTCCTGTGAAAATGTATGGATTGATCTAAAACTCATGAAGATGAAAGGAGAACCCAATTGTAACTCCTCACCATATATTAAATCAAAGATCTGAGTTGTTTCTGAAAATCGGCACAAATAAATATTTGATCACAGAAAATTTAATTTTAATTTTTGACAATATTTTGACCCATTTAAACTTCAAATAAAGATTAAAGGCCAAATCCAAGGGCATATTCCAAATTTCCACGACTTTTGGTACACTTTTATAGTGACTTTTCCCATATTCCTTCTACTAGAGGGTATTTAGCATTTAAATTTAAATTCAAAATTGACAAGGGTGGATTCCTCAACATCATACCTAGAAGAATACACCAACAGAACCATGAATCTAGGGGGATCAAGTTGATGTTATATGTAACCTAAGTCTAAGATATGGGTACCAGGCCCTTGTAATCTAGGAGGAAAAGTGGAAATTATCACTTGTCTCCACCAACATGGCACAGAGCCAGCAGAGGAGACGGATTGGGACTAAAAGCATGTGTACTAGCTGCCACAGCCTCATTGGTGGTACAAAAATAAATTTGAAAGCTGTGTCCAAACACTATATTTTTATCTTTTCCATCTGTAGCCTATGCATGTCGAGTAACAACAGTACAAGATATTATGCCCAACTTTCGTAATGAGTTTAAAAAGTGTGCAGCAGCATGAGCCACATGGCAAAGGTACTGTTCCTGTGCACTCAATTAGTTTTTGGGGAACATAAGAACCAGCAGAAGTGAATGAAGAGATGGCATCGCAATAAATAAATGTTTGACTTTAATTTTTTTAATCACCATTCAATTACTTTAGTTCTATAAATGCATGTTATTTGACATGGGTGGGTGGGTAGGGGGTAATCAAAATATCTTACTTGGAACACAGATACTCTGTGGGTGTGTCAAAAGATCTCAAATCATTGTTGGAGATATTGAGAGAATGCAGATTAGGCATACTCCAGGGCAAACAGCTTGGCAATTGTTTCAGGCCATTGTGACTCAGGTCAAGGGTTATCACAGTGTGTAAAAACGGCTGGATCCATGGCAGAGGCAAAGTCTGCAGACCTTTCCTCATCCACCTGATGTTGTGTTCCTAAAATAATTAGTATCCCTAATTAGTTAGGACACCATTATACACTTGCATACAAGAGCAAAACTAATAATCATATTATGTATAGGTACACATTATTTTTCTTAATCTACCAATGTATGTACTAGTTGTCACTGATAACACACACGGAGATGCATGCACACAAATAAATGGCTATGTGGTTTAACTGTATTCAATTGCACCACATAATTGTAAATTAATGTATGTACAATACAAATGGAAATTTATAAAAACAAATTAATAGACAAATATAAAATTGCTCACATACATGTAGCAAGGACTTGCACTAACATAAATTACTTCAAGTTATTTACAAACATAAATAGCATCATCCCTTTCTTGGATATATTTAAATAAAAAATCATTGTTACCACTTGATCATCACTCTCATTCCCTTCATTTTCCTGATTTTGTACTTTATTTTCTTGCACATAACGTGGCATGTACAGCAAATCTTTAATGAAATGTTCAAACTTGGCTGCTATAAATGGTGTAACTTCTGCATCATGGTACATTAGGTAGTCAGCAACATCTGGATGGCCAGCTAAGAAAATACATAACTTTTCATCATTAACTATAAAATCGATCTTGGCCGTGTGGAACAATCATCTTTAAATGCAATGGATACTGCCAGACTTTCAATAAATAAATAAATAAATAAATAATAATAATAATAATAATAATAATAATAATAATAATAATAATAGCAATGGTTTTAATAATTAAAGGATCCAAAATTTACAATTGTATAGTACACATATGATGAGGTATAGAAAACGTAAAAAAAAACTTTCAGAAACCCTTCTTTGGCTTCTTTAAATGTATGCCTTGCTTTATTCTCTCTCACATCCACAAAGCAAGACTGGGTTTCCATACCTAGATTGATCTAACAAGATTGATCCATCTCCCAGGGGTTTCTCGCTAAATTGCTTTCAGCTTAAGCGGTTTAGATGTCTGGTATGCCTACTGAAGCTGATAAATGATAATTAATAACACGAGCAGCTTCAGCAGGCATAATAGACTTCTAAGCCACTTAAGTTGATTGCAATTTAGCGAGAATCCCCTCGGAGATAGATCAACCCACAGTTGGTACGATGGGGTCTGGGAATGGTCCCCAAGGCTACGCAATCCTTTACTTTATCATAAAACCTTTTGTCAGGTTTTTCTGACTATTTGCGTCCTTAATACAATGAATAATAAAATGGTATTTAGGGCTCATCCCCACTGAAACTACTCTACTACATAGATAAATCCAACTCTGTGGGGACTCTTGCTGAATGCAATCAATTTAAACAGATTAACACATCTCTTGTTTCCGACGTACTCATATAGTCGCCAACTTACTAGTATCTGTATTCTACTCAACACCAGGAGGCCTGTTATTGTTAATCTGTTAAACTTATTGCATTCAGCAAGAGTCCCCAAGGAGTTGGATCAATCTACATAGTCCAATATTCTCAATATGAATGAGGCCTTAAATGCAATGACCATATGACACTTCCAAAACATAAAACGTATCAGTACCTAAACAAGCAGCATAAAGAGGAGTTCTTTCATGACTGGGGCACTCTTCATCGTCAGATTCAGATACAATTTGTAGAGGTTGCTTCAGGTCTATCTTCTGCTGCTTTGCTAAATCTACCCATTTTTTCACAGCAGGAAGGTGACCTCCTTTACAGGCCACATACAGCATACAACTGCACCAGTCCATGTTGCTGCCCAATTCTGGAAAAAATATAAACAAGTTAATGAACCAATCAAACAATAACCCCATTGATTAATAGGGATAAAAACTAGACATTAAAGACGGCACACAGGCATTAAACAAAGAAAGAGATTTACTAATGTCTAGACAAGATTCTTAGAAAGACACTGAAAGAGTAAAAAAATATCCCCAAAATGTCAGTTATTTTCATCTCCACAATTTGGTTTGACCTATCTCAAAAAATAGCAGTAAAGTACTAGTAAATTTGTTTCACTGTTCAAAATCGTTTGCAAGTTCTCTGACCAACCATTCAATATCCATTACTGTATCAGTACACATTCCTTATCTTGACCTTGATGCACTTTACAAAGAAAGGTCTCTAATTAAGAAAAGGCCTGCTTTAATCAAACAAGCACAATCACATAAGTGTTAACTTTTTGACACCTATGGCACCTTTAATTTGTAATGATAACCTATATGTCCCACTCATTTTAGAAAGCTAATACTGTCATGTACATGTTCCAGTTCCTAACAACATTACCTACATATCTACTTACTAGTTGAAGTTTCCTTCAAATGAAGAAATACAGGCCCGTAGCCAGCAATTTCAAAAGGGGGGTTCATTTTCTGAAAAAGTGGACCTTTTTCCATAAAAACATCATGTACCTAGAGCAAATTTTACCCAGAGTGGACCTTTTCCCAGCAAAAGGGGTGGTTCTTTCGAACCCCCCGAACCCCCCCTGGCTACGGGCCTGAAATATAAATAATTGAAAAAGAAAATTATTTTCAAATTGGATGATAAAAGTTATTCTCTAAAATCAAATTATGCAAAAAGATTATGTACAACAACGTGACACATTAAAAAAGTCCACAGGTCTTAAGATTTTTTTTTTTTGAAAAATCAGGGGTGAATGCGGATCCTTTACAAATCCTAAAAACACGAGAATCAAATGCATTCAGTTCTATACAGGGATCTGGAGAGGGGTATAAATAAGACACCCTGGTATTTACCTTATTTACTCCAAAATATGACTTTACATGCACCTATAGATGTGCACGTATATGTAACATCAAACTTCTATTAACTTACACACCTGGTCGTCTTTCCAGCAAGGTGTCAATCATATCAACATGACCATAGAAAGTGGCAATATGTAAAGGGGAATGCCTGTCAAACACATTGGTTCCAATCTCTGCACCCTCAAGTAAAAGGATATCTACTAGGGACTTATGATTGTGAGTACAACACACTGCCAGTGGCGTGCCCTAGAGAATATGAAAATAATTGATAAAAAATAGAAAAAGAGAAAATATCTAGATATACTCAAATGATCATGACAAATAATTATTATACATGTGATAAAACTATTAATAGTCCTTTATTCAATGCTGTTAGTATGCCAAGGTAGGAACAGATGTCTGTATATAAAATTAGGCTCATCTTCTGTTAACAGGCACAAACTACAAGACGTAAAAATATTATTTTACAGTTTACAAATCTGTGAAGCAAGGAGCACCGATACAGATGTTACTGTTACTGCAGTTGGAATGCTGCATAGGTTGATGGTACATATACACGTTTAAGTCACATGGCAGAATGAGCATGTGTTTTCAAAGTCACCATGTTAAAATATCAATTCCATCTAAGCTTATCAACATAATGTCAGAACTTTGCCTGAACAAACAATCATATTATCATTTATACTATTCAGCCTGTACATAGCTTGCAGTGTTGATGATACTAACAGTTACAAAGTGCACTTACTGATACACTTAGTAGCTGTGAGATACCCGTCAATCCATTTTTAATAGACACTCAAGTATCTGTTAAAACACTGCTCATCATCAAACCATGGTACTGTACTAGTAATTCCACATTAAATCCAAACTAAATTACATGTATGTGATATTGCCATCAAAATTAATACATCATTAAGAATATATACAAATGATTAGAAAAACCTACATGTAAAAGCAGAAGGTTATGTCAGAAAGCATATTTTTAATGAAGAATTACAAAATCATGGAAGGAATATATGTACATGTACGTGCAATTATAGAATGAGCAAAATGTTAGCAATTCATTGACTATTACCATACTCAGTATTTTTAAGCAGCTATGTGTTCTACAAGAATAAAAATGTTCTCTCATGAAGTTCTGATTTGACTAAAGAGGTTGAAGCTCTTATAAATATGTTTCTTTAACATACATAAGAAATTTATTTGCTTTTTGGTACAACTACATATATGCATCCTAATACTAAAATGCTCACCTCATGGTCTTTATAAAGATTTAGGTTAGCTCCCCTACTGACAAGCACCAGTGCAATTTCCTCAAATCCATCCTTACAAGCCTCATGGAGGTAGTAAAAGCCACTAAGACTGGGGTCCAGCACATTACTGACCAGCTCTTTATTTTCATTTAAGAGAAACAGCAATTTTGTTTTATTGTCAGTGGAAACTGCATCATAAACCTTTAGGGAAAAATCTGAAATGTTGAACAAATTAAGCAAATATTACATGCATTTCTCTTTATCATTTGCAAATAACTTGCTTTCTTTTACAGAGAGAGGCTATATGACAAATGAAAATTCAATCAAAGCTGAATCCACTGTATAAAATTGTATCTACTAGCACATTACATATAGAACTCTGAATATTCCAGAAGCCTGTGTCAATCAGAAAGCCATCTTGAGCTGAATTCATTTCCCCTGTGTCAATTTTATTATCTTCGGAAACATACTACTGTATTATAAATACCACAGACAAGATTTAGATCAAGGAAAATTGTTTTGTCTTGGTGAGGATGCTGAACTGGCAAAATGCTTTTGCAACATCATTATGGCAAGACTGTTTTTTTTAAGACAAGAGGGGGTCTTTATTTAATCACCTAATATTATGCAATTCCTTACCATGTTTATATCTTTAATTATTACATTCTCATACACTGCCCCCGGTATTATGCTCAGTACCAGAAGATAAAACGACGCATATGATAGTGATGTANTTTTCTACAAACATCGCAAAATGCAAAGCCGCTAACATGCGTTTTTATTTTTATTGTTTTAATCATGCTGTCAAACCTTGCTTGGATTTCTCTCGTTGGGCCATTCACATCACAATTTTTCGCGTGTCTCTCAAGCTCCATGATATCATATCTAGGAGAATAAAATTTTATTTTGTCAACATTAGATTTACCTTTTGCAAACGGCGACCAACAATCATTTCCGGTTGCAAAAATTAGCTAGGCAAAAAGTATCCTTTTTAGCGTTTTTTTTTTATCGATTTTTCTTTCATTTGTCAATTAATTAAGACGATTCGATTAACTCTTTTGCCCATTTATTAGGTATTCAGAAATCAGTCATCCGTCTAAACAAATAGGACCGGTTTTCCCCAACTGCCACGCATAGGTCCAAAATTTTCTTTCTTTCCTCAGGAAATGGACTTTTAACACGAACTTTTCTCTTCCCCATAGTGTACTAGCTAGACTTCTTCGCTGTTAAGCTGATGTAAGACTTATGACCTACGTAATCGGCTTATAACTCATTAACTGTGCTCCGACCTCCTCATGGCAACGGCCCTTAATAACAGAGGCGTGGCTTAGTTGTCAGCCTGACTGGGGCGCGTGCCGGTTGAAAAACTCATCAAAAGACACATTTTGCGATGCAAATTCATAAAAATTATTACATCCACCGTTAGATACTTTTTTGATTAATATAAACACACAAAAAACTCAAAAACATGATTTTAAGCGTATTTAACCCTATCACCGGCCTTAAGCAGCTATGTGTTCTACAAGAATAAAAATGTTCTCTCATGAAGTTCTGATTTGACTAAAGAGGTTGAAGCTCTTATAAATATGTTTCTTTAACATACATAAGAAATTTATTTGCTTTTTGGTACAACTACATATATGCATCCTAATACTAAAATGCTCACCTCATGGTCTTTATAAAGATTTAGGTTAGCTCCCCTACTGACAAGCACCAGTGCAATTTCCTCAAATCCATCCTTACAAGCCTCATGGAGGTAGTAAAAGCCACTAAGACTGGGGTCCAGCACATTACTGACCAGCTCTTTATTTTCATTTAAGAGAAACAGCAATTTTGTTTTATTGTCAGTGGAAACTGCATCATAAACCTTTAGGGAAAAATCTGAAATGTTGAACAAATTAAGCAAATATTACATGCATTTCTCTTTATCATTTGCAAATAACTTGCTTTCTTTTACAGAGAGAGGCTATATGACAAATGAAAATTCAATCAAAGCTGAATCCACTGTATAAAATTGTATCTACTAGCACATTACATATAGAACTCTGAATATTCCAGAAGCCTGTGTCAATCAGAAAGCCATCTTGAGCTGGATTCATTTCCCCTGTGTCAATTTTATTATCTTCGGAAACATACTACTGTATTATAAATACCACAGACAAGATTTAGATCAAGGAAAATTGTTTTGTCTTGGTGAGGATGCTGAACTGGCAAAATGCTTTTGCAACATCATTATGGCAAGACTGTTTTTTTTAAGACAAGAGGGGGTCTTTATTTAATCACCTAATATTATGCAATTCCTTACCATGTTTATATCTTTAATTATTACATTCTCATACACTGCCCCCGGTATTATGCTCAGTACCAGAAGATAAAACGACGCATATGATAGTGATGTACTGAGTAATGCAGGCAGATATGTCTACGATTTTTTTAATATAGAAAATTAATTTAAACCTTATCTAGCACGTTCACAAATCAATTTACCCCAAGTAGCCCCCCCCCCCAAAAAAAATAAAAAATAAAAATAAATAAATAAATAAAAAATAAACCGCCCATCTCCAACCTGCTCCGTCTTCCCTAACTTCCGCCCCATTGCATGGTCTCTTTCGTTTTCGATCAGGTGGGCGTTTTTACCTTCAATATGCCTATGAACAATAATGTTTTCTAATTTTCATTTACCTGAAAAATCCATGATCAGGATTTTCACATCTCTAACCGCAAAAGTCCATCAGCACATTCTAAGAATGATATGTTTATCAAATTTCTGTCTGGACCTTTTCCGCGAAGTCAATCTTCAAATACGCGCACCTTTAGCCCCCTCTACCGATAACCTTGTTCCAAGAAAAGACCAATATCTGTTTACGAGACGTTTGGTGCAGTTAGGTGCCGTGTTGACGTGTATCGACTTCTTAAATATCATTTGAAGAGCTAACAAGTGTGTAAACTTGTCAAACAAATAACTACAGTTAACCACATGTAACGTCCGTACATTTAGTCAAGATAAACCAAGCGGTAAACCAAGGTCACGATCGCAGCAGGCAAGCACTTAATATTTTTACGACTTGCGCCGTCATAAAAACATTACATACATGTACATTGAACTGCGTATCTAAGTTACACTTAACAGTAAAATGGAACTATTGTTCAACGTTGTGGCATTTGTATTTGCAACTCTTAAAATTTGTCCTGGTAAGTCGATTCGGTTTACTGGATAATTATAACGTTAACTGTTAACTTTCTAGTTCAGGTTACTAACATGTAGTAAAAGTACTGAACGTTCAAGTCTTGCCAGTCTAGAACAAAATGAAATTTTTGTAGTTATGTATGTACGTATGGAGTGGAAAATTTCCTAAAATTAAATGCCGAATGGCAAAACACAGAGTGGTTTACCCGGATGTCTACTAGTAACCCATAGTACATGTACAGATGTACAGGTACCTTTAATTATTTATGTCATTCTCTGCATTGCACGTACTGGTACATGTCCTACATGTAGTAGTACACAATGCCAGGACAACATAATTATGTACAGACAGCGTTGTATGAACAAGGATTGCTTTTACTGATGTTTACTGTCATAAGCAAGGTACAATCATACATATGTAGACCAAGATGGGTGTAGCTGAATTGCGCAATGCAGCACAACACACTTGAAAAAACAAGTCAAGTTGCAATTACACAAAAGAAACGGACATTCCCAACAAAATAGGGTGATATAAAAGCAAACTTTATTACTTGGTAATTAATATTGTTAATATAACTTAACAAATCTGCAAGACTTTTATATAGTCGTGTCAGCAGCCATGTTGGTGAATGGTTCTTCTTGGACATATTACCAGCCTAGAAGAGCCACTTGCCAACATGGTAGCCGACCCTTCAATGAAAATATTGTGCATGGGTCATTCAACAGAAATGCGGAAACTGTCAGTCCGATCGGTCATGACCGGCAAAATTTGTCTGGACCGATAAAAAATTGGCTATTCCAAAGGACCGACAAGAGTTTTAAAAGTCGCAATTTTGAATTTACAGTCATCATTTGACATACATGTACTTCCAAATGTCCGGCCATTCTGAAAAGTTTTCAGCATGTCTGTTCCATGTCAGCTCATCCAGTAGTGGTACCTTCTGTCACGGACTTGCTGATTTTCACATGTTTTGTAGATATTATACCCAGCTAGAACGGGAGCCCCAGCTGCCCACGAGAGCCCAGGCTGCCAGAGAGACTGCACACTGGAGCCCCAGACTGCAAAAGAGCAGTCTCCCTGGCAGTCTCTCTGTGCCTCATTTAAATCTACCACAGTAGGCCACAGTTAAGAAAAGCACTAGAACAAAAGTTCTGAGTACTAGTATCCCATTGCTTTGTAACTTTCAGGACTTTATATTTTAACATTTTAGGAGTCCAACTATCACATTGAAAATGGTTTGGCAGATTCAGAAGGCACTTAATTTTTACTTTGAAAAATCCTAGTCATTTTACCAAAATGACGGGACACCCCACCCTTTTAATCTAATTTTTCTCAGTGTCTGAAGTGGACAGGTATTTTTGCTTTATGTCATTTAAAAGAGGAGGCTTTGAACTCTAAGTTAACGTGTTAAATCAATTTTAAAATATATTATGGAGACAAAAGTAATATTGCATTATAAAAACTGTGTGATATGGGCTATTTCATGATCACTGATACAGAACAAACTACTTTCAAACACCCAAATTTATAAAACACAAGCCAAAAAACTTTCATACTATTAGCTTTTGCCCCCCCTCCCTATTCATGTGTTGCTGATGACGGCTGATGTTGCTTGCCTCATATCTTATTTATCTTTCAGAATAAAGATCATGTGATGTTGTAATACTATATATTATATTTTGATGTGAATGAAACTGTTTTATACAGTTACTGATGTGATAAGCAGTACATGCCTGACTGTCAGTCATTAACTTGTGAGTCATTTGGCCATTTCTGGTTTATCTAAATGTGTCACTCTCTTTTATAGATTTTTCTGCAGTGTTTGGTTACCATAAAGTTAATGCTTAACTACCCTCTACCAGGGCGAGTGATAGATTTTTTAACTCAGTTGAGCTTTAAATGACCATCTATCTAGCTAGAGACATATCTGTGAATATCTGTAAAAAATCTATCACTCGCCCTGGTAGAGGGTAATGCTTAACATACTTTTGCCAGATGCAAACATAAGGCCAGCAATCCTAACTGTAAAACTGTTACCTATTTGTTAGATCTATTTATTAATTTATTTGGGTTTTAAAAACTAATTTTGCAAGTTGTTTGCTCTCTGAGCAATTTCATATTTTATGTTTGTTTTAACAACATTTAGAATATATGTGATACATAATTTCTAGAATTTTGGTCTTCTCCAGTATTTTAAATGATATCTGTATGTGTTTAGCGATCTCATAAAGAAGTCAGAAAAATAACTTATTCAAGCAAAAGTTGCTAATAGTTGCAGGCTTTTCTAATTGTGTGCTAAGATTTGGAAAAGGTGCATCTTTCTGTCTAAGGCCTTTGCATAATACTGAACTTGTGTGATCTTAGCAATATATATTGTTAAAGTAAAGTTAATTACATATACTAGTACTTCGAATAAGAAGTACAGAAATACTGAATATTAGATATAGGGGAAGCAAGAAAACTGCACATTCTGTCAATTCTGAGCTCGTCCAAAAGCAGTTTTCAATTAGCCTGTGTTTACATGCATTTTTTTCATTATGTATTGTATTTTCTCATAAACCTTGCCAGTCCAGAGGACCTGTGATATCAAAAATCCTGCAGGTCCTCTGGCATACCAAGTGGTCAGGCAGTTTCTCCAAGTCTGGAATATTGTGATGTTTCAAATTATTTTCTTTCCCTCATTGAGGACATAATGCAGTTGGTTTGCCAAAACATAAAATGACACATTCATGATTTGTTTACACTCTGAATTGGACATTGCAAACCAATATGCTAGTGCCATTGATATAGGGTCAGGTTTTAGATACATCAAAATATTTGATAAAAACTGATCAATCTACCTATGTTTTTATTATAATTATTCATTTCAGGTGTACATGGGGAAAGCTGTCCTTCCAGATATAATGAATTTTTTGGTCAGACAGATGGTGGATTTGATTGCCCCAAGTTTCCGTGGAAAGGAGATTATTGCTGTGGTGATGCTGATTCATTTTACTACTGTTGTGAATTTGGATCTAAATATGGGTGAGAATCAGGATATTATAAGGTTCTGGATAAGAAGCAATGATTTCAGCATTAGTGATGATGATTCCAGAAAAGAATTCTGACCTTGGTGATCTTGCTACAATGTAGCTTATGTGGTTAAAGAATGTTTCTCTCTTTCCCTCTCTCTCTCTCTCTCTCTCTCTCTCTCTCTCTCACACACACACACACACACACACACACACACACAGGAACCTTCAGTATTATAGACAGTTTTCTTGATTATCAACTTCTTTTTTCTTGCATGTTTTTTTTTTTTTTTTTTTTTTTTTTTTAGGCCATCTTTGGCCAATGCATAGACAGATGGATGTTGGGTGGAGTATATCATTTCCAATGTCTTTATGAAAATTATTACATTCTTTATGATAAAACATATTTACGAGGGACACCACACTGCCTGTGAATGTTTATAATAATAATATTATCATATATCTTTGTGATTGATTTGTGTCTGCTAACCAGAGGAATGCAGGCAATCCCACCTTAACTTGATATCTCAGCATGATTTCTGTTGGCAGATTTATAATACCCTGTGCTTGGTGTTTGCTTATTAGTTTACCAATAATTTTTTATGAAATTGGTTAGCAAAGCAATACAGCGTATCTACTGAAAGTTATTTATTGCATTTCCCTCATTTAATATCAAAACACATTTTGTGTTTTCAGGGGAATGATAGCTGGCATTGTAGTAGGAATGGTTATTCTAGTGATAATTATTCTGATTGTTACATGCATCTGCAAGAGAAGGTTGGGCACTAGTCAAGCAGCAAGAGCCACATATACAACTAGTGGAGTAACCACAACAACTTATGCAGGTGTTAACATCAATCCATATGATTTATAAATTATTATGTAAAGACATTTAAGTATACATTTATATGATCTAAAAACCTTTTCTGTAAAATGTCCATTTGTAGACTTTTTGGAAGAAATTGTGGCCATATAAGATATCAGTGGATTAAAATCAATCTGTTTCTGTGTTTAATGAAAAAAGCATTAACTAAGATGGTTTTTAGTAAAAATTGGTACTTGAAAAGGGTGTTTTAGAATTTTCTTATTAATACATAAGACCCCATTTCCGTAGATTTTAGATCAATCTATCCCTGTGGGGAGTCTCACTAGATTACTGTCAGCTTAGCCAGCTTAAGCATCTGTCCTGCCTACTAAAAGCTGTAAGGGGGTAATTAACTATGGTGCGCACTCGGCTGACTGCAATTTAACTTAAACCCCCAGGGAGTTCGGTCGATCTAAATCTTAATCTCTGGATCGATCTAAATCTCTGGGAATGCACCCCAAGTCTTTCACATCAGTCTCCTTCCCAAGTAACATAATCTAGATAATTGTGCTTTCCTGAAAGGATATAGTGCATGGGATTGGCATTATCTCATAACATCTAGACCTGTATTCTTTTTTAAATAATATAACCTGTACTTATTTCAAAAAGCACCTCGCACCCTTTTATTGTAATAGGAATACTTGCAGTAATAAATTTATGTAAAGGAGAATCTGGGACTAGTGTCCTAGGGAGAATATAGATTATTTGCTATCATTTAAGTGACTTAAATGCTCTTCATAATGTATTTGCTTAAGATTTTAGGTATAATTATATAAATGGGTAAATGTAACCTATGTACATGCACATTTACTGGTATCTGTTTGTTTGTTTTGTACATGTAGCAGGTCCTGGAGCAGGCACGACATATGGACCATCATTTCAAACTGGAACAACATACCAGACTGGAACAACATATGAATTACAGACAGCTGGTGGTTTTAACCAGGCAAATACGACAGCAGGCATGATGCCTCAACCAGGCTATAGGACACAGGGTCAGCCATACCCCCCTCCAGGTCCTGGTGTCACCCCATCAGCACCACCTGCTGGTAAGTAAGGGTACAGAAGTTGGTTTCATGCTGTGTTGAAGCTGCTTTGACAGTTAATGATCATGAGTTCTCATATTGGTTACTTCATTTTAAGGATTTTATTATTATTAGAAAATTTACCTTTTAAGCTTTATTAAACAAAAAGTGTCACTTAATGCTCAGCAAACTTCAGTTATACGTGGAATTTATTCAGTTTTTAATATTTGAAAAATATTTTGTTTACATAATCNTATGGACCAACATTTCAAACTGGAACAACATACCAGACTGGAACAACATATGAATTACAGACAGCTGGTGGTTTTAACCAGGCAAATACGACAGCAGGCATGATGCCTCAACCAGGCTATAGGACACAGGGTCAGCCATACCCCCCTCCAGGTCCTGGTGTCACCCCATCAGCACCACCTGCTGGTAAGTAAGGGTACAGAAGTTGGTTTCATGCTGTGTTGAAGCTGCTTTGACAGTTAATGATCATGAGTTCTCATATTGGTTACTTCATTTTAAGGGATTTTATTATTATTAGAAAATTTACCTTTTAAGCTTTATTAAACAAAAAGTGTCACTTAATGCTCAGCAAACTTCAGTTATACGTGGAATTTATTCAGTTTTTAATATTTGAAAAATATTTTGTTTACATAATCGGAAAGAAGAGAGCACATAGTCAAGTTTTTAATTTTTACATTCCAACTTTTAAGTATGTCAAAACATTGTGTAAAGTACTCGGAGAAATGTGCTAGGAATTTGGTATTGATTGTTTGCTTTTGAGCAATTCCACTTCTTTACCAGTTGAACGGTACACTGTACTTTTTATCTCCTGCTTCCAGAGTCATCCTTTCCTTCACAACCTTATGCTCCACCACCATCATATGCAAGTGTTGTTGACAAGTCTTGATGAGCAGGGGAGACATAATAGATGTAGTCGCCTTTGGAGGAAGAGAATGAAAGTGGAACGTTCACAAAAATGTATATTGTCATTCATTTGCTGTCAGTACATAACCTTGTTAGACATGAATTTGTAGTTCTTTTGTTTTTTTTTTCTAATACTATTTTATATATTATGTAATTTTACCAATATTATGTAATACAGTTTATTCTGCTCGGTTGCAATATAATGGAATTAATACATATTTTATGAATTTTTGCTACATGTATTTAATATCAAACTTCTGATGTACAGGTGCATTATTTTTTTTAAAACCACAAAGCTACCGGGTAGTTGTATAGTTTACATTTATTCTACCTCTTCAGAGTATTTTTATTGACTGCTAATGGAGGCAGATAATCTGAAACATTTGTTTTAAAAAAAAAGAAAAAGAAAAGAATAACTTCATCAATGTGTATGGAACTTTATAAAGTTGCTTGGTGCTATTTATAAGTTTCTCAAATACAGTATGTATATCTTTTGATAACAGTGAAGGGTAGTACTTGTAAACAATTAGCTCTGTTCAACATTTATCTACCTGTACATACCATGATTCAATGACTTTATTTCCTGATGATGACTTATCGACTATGTATGGGTATGAAAACTTGAAGTACTACATAAAAAGAGTAGGTTTGCCCCTTTTCACATTGGATGTTCCACTTAAATAATGCAGTCTGAACTCGAAATTGACTACTTAAAGGGATAACAATTAACTGTTCTTAAGATATACATATTTCACAATAAATACATTGTAAACAACTCTAAGAAATATTATAAATTCTATTTTACCACCAAAACGGCAGTTAACACAATTATTCTGGAATTTGTGCTTGCCATCACATATAAAATGTGTCAGGAAAGCATGATGTGCTTGAGACAAAGTTGTAAAGTAGTCAGACAGGTTTGGGTTGAGATAAAGCTACCAAAAAACAAAAGAAGTTGGTTCATCATTAATTAAGACAAACTTCTACCTAGTAGTAAACTGCTGCTCTCCCAATAATGTTTGTTTAAATACACAGGAACACGGGTGAACAACCAAGGGAAATTATAGTAATTACTGGGTACAATCTCATGAAATTGAGCAGGTGATTTTTGCTTATTTCAACATTTGTGGAAAGGTTTCAGAAATTGTAAGAAATTCATTGCATGGACTATATTGTGAGGATAATTTGCTCTTGAGTCCAAGTTGAAATTAAGGTGAAAGTAAATATTGAATATGATGTGTAATACTACATGGTTTAAAAATACTGTAGAAATGTATAAAGCTCAATAATTGTAAAGAGAATGCATGATTTACTGAGTACATGGAGAAAAACACACATGCATACACTTGCTAATTTCAGCATACGAGTACACAGGGATATGTTGTTTATTAATTAAACCAATGCTTATGCATTTTTTTAGCCAAAGGCATACACTTCCTTTCATTAGATGTATTTTAAGTTGAAACATTTACTAACCTGAGTGGTGCATTGTACTCTGCATAGGTTGCCTTCTGCATTTGGGCAGGCTAATATAATAGCCTTAATGTTATTGGCAAGTCACTTTTGCACTTAGGGAAACTTGTATTATAGATACTGCTTACTAGTTTGGCTGTATAGAATACCCTTCTTGCAGTCTGATGGTTCAACATTATTTTCAGTCTTATACCCTAGTCACACTAGAGGCAGAATGTGCTAGAATATCATCGGAATGGAAATTCTTTGTATATTCCTGGATATTTGAAGTGCATTCTAATAATTCTGAGTGCATTCCAAATATATGGGCCCATTCTTGTGTCTGGTCTGAATGTTTTGCTCATGCTCTAAACTTTCAAAATGCATTCCAAGTGGAGAAATATTGAATGGCATTTGAGGTGTGTTCTAACTGCACTATTAGTGCATTGTTAATATTCTTACAGCATTCCGACAGCATTCGAAACATTCTTATCACATTTGAGGGAGAACTGAAATGGCAAGACACTTCAAATCCTGCCAGAATGTTTTGCATGTGCCTCAAATAAGCCGGAATGCAATTTGAATGCATCTTGATTGGTGCATAAATCATATTTCGTCCAGCAATGGAAAAACACTCGTACGACATTTGAAATACATGTATATTCTAAATATTCTGACTGCATTCAGCCAGCATTTTCAATATTACACGTTCCAACTGCATTTGAGCTGATTTGAGTGCTAAAACACCCGAAATGTGCACGAATCATTCAAGGCGGGTTTGAAGCAGATTCTGAGTATTCTTACAGGAATTTAGGTCAGTTTGAAATTTCCTCCAGAACGTGAAAATTCTTTATTCTGGCTATTTCTGCTTGGTTATTGCGGATTTGGAATAAGTTTGACGGGGCTTTACGGTACTACAGGTAACGGATTATGTCAGAGGACAACGCACCACTAACGCGTTGGGTGATTAAAAAATTCGTCTAATACCTAACTACGCCCCCCTTTTATGAATGGTCGCNATCACTGTTGGATGCCTGAAATGGTAGACATTTTAAGTGTTGTTAAGAATATTGTAACCCTTTATTATTATTATCCAGATACAGTAAATGAGGTTTTCCCTGCATCTTATTATTCCATAATGCATCTATCTTTGTGCTGATTTAAAACAATAAAAAACCTCCAAAAATATAAAATATAGCATTTATGTATAATCATTGGCAACTCAATCAAAGCTTTAATTGTCATTTTAACACCTTTCTATTTTATGGAGAGGTAGCAATTAGTATGGGGCATAACGTCATCCCTGAACAAGATTTTTATCATGAAAAATGGCAGAGTTGACCACGAATGTATGAGCCACAATCCAGTGCTGTCATTTTGGTTTAAGTGGTTTTATTATGGAGCTATGAGCCCCTAATTACAGATTTTCATTAAACAAAGGCATTATTTTGCTTTATCAATGATTAAATCTTTAAAATCTTTTTAGAAAAATTGCTGGCAGTTTTTGAATGCTAAATGTTATCATTAAATCGGTGTTAAAACTGTGATTGTGGGTGCTCAGGTAAAAGAAATTTGAGAAAGTTTTTACCCCAAAATCACAACTATGACATTACCCGTAAAATGACATATGTTAAAATGATAATCAATTTAGTCACTGAACACTGAAGATTTATTTATTACCCAGAAGAATGCATGTAAGGCAGTAAATAAGGAATTTTGGGTGAAGGGTGACAATATCCTTAATTAAAATGATTCAGACTATATTGAACCTTCAGACTAATGAACCTTGGGACCAATGAAGCTTTGGACTTATAAACCTTCCAACCAATGAATCTTCAATGTTCAGACTGTAGAAGCTTCAGACCAATGAACCCTTTTGAAACAGATGAAAATTCTATTAATTTTCAGACCAATTGATGAACCTTTGGACTATATAGAGGCCTCGCCATGTGAATGCTAATTTTTATAGTATTAGTCATTTATGATTTGATGTTTTGGGCATATTAGCACACCAGTTGAACTCATAATACTCTGGCTATAAATATCAGATTGTATTGTGGTATAATACAAATTTATAGATATATACTGTTTAACTCTGATTTATCCGGTTTATCCCTAAAATTGCTCTTGTTTAATTAGTTTTCTTAAACCTGTGCTGTCTAAGATGATCAGTGCCTGTGGCGTCCGTGTCAGTTTTTTAAATGATGTTTCTCTTTCAATTCCAATCAATTTCTATAAACAAAAAGCTAACACAAATATGTTACTAACACTTTTTTCTAACCATTAAAATTCCATAGAAAACAACCACTCTAAGGGTATTACCCCAGTATATTGGTCTCCTAATGCATTTACGTAGGTTGTGTAGTTTTTTATAAACTTTTTCCTTTAGCTTTGAATAAAAAAAAATAGAAATTTATTCTTGTTCTTCTGTCATGTTATTGTATAAAGTCCTTAGACATGTAACTAAAAGGTCACAGTAGAGAATAGATAAATCGCACATATTTTTGGTTATATAGCATATTAGTCATAGGTTAAGGTGCCTTAATTAATTACTTCTAGGTAGTTTCATATTTACATTCATTTTCAAGTGCATTGAAACACTAACTGTAATATTAGTAAAAAGTTTATATTTACCATTGTGTGCCAATTGTAGGGTTCAAATGTTTGACATGAACTGCTAAAAAAATATAAAAGAAATAATGTATACCCAGTAACAAGAACACACAACAGCTGCGTATCAGATTCATGTTAGCATTTCCTTCTTGACTTCAAGGATACTCTTATTGATACATTTGTTCTTAGGCACTTCCATTAGTTTTTTTCTTTTTCCATCTGACTTAGAAGAACAGATTAACCTTGACCTTAATTCTTTGTTCAAAGAAAGAAAAATGTACTTCTATGCATATTCCACTTGAATTATATATATTTGCAGGTTTTAACAGCAAAGAATTGCAGTCAAAATGTTTCACTGAAATGATATGTGAAAAGAGAAAATACGTTTCACAGTGGTGGATTCGGTTTCTGAAAAATGTATCACACCAATATTCCTTTCTAGAAATTAGAATTTTGACTAGCTGAATCTTAGTTCTAAACAGGACCAAATGGCATCGTTTGCCCTCCAAAACACCAAAAATTTTTTGAGGCTCTTGAGCAGGCCCAAACCTCACGCCAAGGGGACGATGGTCTGCTTCTCATCCGAGGCTTGTCGTTTCAGTCCCCCCCTTCAAATAATCCTGGAACCGCCCCTGTTTCAACATGTTTCTGCAAACAGATGCCCAAATTCATTATGATTCTTTACCAGGTTATTAAAATTTGTTTAATGATTTATTATATGTGTAAAGTTAACCTTAGAACCTCTACATGTAAGTTTCGCTACTAAGGCATATTTGTTATTTTTTAAATAAATAAATGTGTTCTTATTATTACTTATGAAAGTGTTACTTTTTTTCTTTCCTCCACTGCACCTCTACTTTAAAATCACATTACGTGCGTACTGCTTCCTTTGCTTTGAATGATAACAATATTACATTCAACAGAGTAGATTAGTAAGTCTCTGTGCTTGACAGGTGGTTTCCATAAAAAGCCGGACTATTTAGAGACTATTTTTGTTTCACAAGTTAATGACCTTTGGGACCCTATGGGGATTTAACGACATTAGTTTTGATTATATAAACCAATTTTGATCGGATTTTTTCTTTATGGTGAACTAGTATGTCCCAGTAAGATCGTATTATGTCGTTATCAGGTTTATGCACCCAGTTTTTATGCCATCATGTAGCNCTGATTCTGATTCTGTTTCACAAGTTAATGACCTTTGGGACCCTATGGGGATTTAACGACATTAGTTTTGATTATATAAACCAATTTTGATCGGATTTTTTCTTTATGGTGAACTAGTATGTCCCTGTAAGATCGTATTATGTCGTTATCAAGTTTATGCACCCATTTTTATGCCATCATGTAGCGTTTTTACGACAATCCTTTTCTAGCTGACAGCCGTGCGGTAACTGCGCAAAACCATGCAGTTATATCTGGCTATTTTAGCGAAATGCGTTATTTAATAGGTGATAACAAATTTTTTTTATCCGTTTTATCTGCACGTTTCTACGAACAACAAGGTTAAAGGGTCAAATAGGGTTTTCAGATAGACAACGCCCCCGTTTTCACAGAAATCACATGACTAATCGAAAACGAAACTAGTTGGAATTTCCGATGCCAAGTAGTATATAAACGGATGTGGGGGGCGGACTTTCTACATATCACGTCCAGACAGCTGCATGACAGAAACCGGTGTGGTCGCAGAGTGACACAAGCACAAAGAAAGGCAACGTTTCCATGAAGATTTCTTTCCTTGGTACCTGTGGGCAAATATATAGGTAGAAGTACGTTTTATTATAGATGATACACTGCCGAGCGATATTTCAGAACACCTCGAAGTCTGCAAGGCAGGGTGGGGCATAGCACGAAAATTCATGTGTGCTAAGGAAGTAATTGCCAAATTTATACTCTCATCACATAACAGGGGGGTAACTAGACCTGCAAAAATTGTATGCACATATTTTAAAAAATTACAAGCACATACAGCAAAATGTAGACTTACGCAAAACATGAAGGACAGCGTAATCACAGCAAATGTACCTCATATAGTAGCTTAGTTTCCATTAATAATAAAATCATCATTTAAGTCAAAAATATTCTCGCGATTTAATAACTATTCTAATTTACCCAGAACGGTATATTTATTTTAAAGGCGGTTAACTGAAATATAGTTTTATGATTTGTGTGTGAAAATTGCCCATGTCACCCTGTTAGTTTGGAGGTCTAAGCTGGATCAAGTCCGTGTTAAAATTCCTATGAAGTTGTGCAGGAAAATTTCTTCCTT
Organism: Lingula anatina; assembly: GCF_001039355.2. Next base: position 902,997 of record NW_019774069.1, read on the forward strand.
TCTTTCTCTAGCTCCTCGATAAACCTGGTGTTCAGATTTTATCTAGTACTCCCAGGTCTACGGGAGCTGCTCTTTGTAACTAACGCACAGGTAGATTTTTACCTGAGATAACTGGAGTAAAGCTTAGATAGAGAGTGCGTTCGATACAAGCAAGACAAATTGAATGCCATTTAACCCTCTAATTAAGAGGTAAAGGAAGTTCCAGTTAGATGGATGATTAAGATAGGACTTGTAAAGGTAACGGGCATTGTTTACCTCAGTTTAATAAAAGTATGCAAGACGGAGTGTCAGCGGTTTAATAAAATAAATTGAATTTCACAAATAACATGGACCTCATATGCAATAATCAACATTTCCCTTAACTCATTCAAATGCAGTGTTTTATACAACTTGGGATAACCATGATTAAATGCTTGTTAAAGAATTGACTAGACGGGAAATGGTTTTACACAGCTTCACGAGGATTTAGACCCCTCGGGTAAGAGATTTGAATGAGTATAAACTTTTATCAGAAGCCAGAGAAGTCATCTTACAGGTAGACAATGCAGCTCAGTTTAACAGCTAAGCACGCTCTATTCTCCAGTGGCTCGATTGTCGTCATCAGACCACGTGACAACGTAGCTCATTAACTCTCAGGCCGAGCAAATAGGACGTTTTTTAAAGCCAAAAATTTACAAAATGAGCTTTTAATTTGTGTATTTGGATAAAGATATCGTTAGTTGGGCATGTTTTCTGAAGAATATGTTCCGTTCAGGCCATTCTCACGGCATGAAGCAAACCCTTTAAAGTATTATGTAACATTGCATCACAATTGTGCATTTTTTTCTGTGTAATGTCTGAACATTTGTCAGCTTTGCTGCCTTGTTTCCTGTATGGCGTCTGTATATTTGCCAGTATATTTATATTTATCATGTGTTTTAACTTACAAGAATGATTCTTAGGATTGACATTCAGCTCAAATTAAAAAAAAGGCTCTTTTAGATTATCATTTTTTATTGAATTTATCCAATTTTTTTGTGAAATTTCCATTTTTCTCATCCTAGCATACTCAAAGTGTAAACTTGAAATGATCTCTTATGGGCCTGAAGCCTTATGCTTATAACACATTTTGCTAACATTGTACATAATTAAAATTATGTGTGCGTGACAGGAACCGCGCGCCACAGGGATCATTGTAGTCCTCTGCTGTTTCCAGCATATGGCACTGCTAGGTGTAGATGATGTATAGGGTGTGCATATAAAATGGCCATTTGAAGCGTGCACTGCTTTGTGACAAACTAAAAAGGTGGCTGAAGCACAGAAATGCGTCAACTGTAGGCAAGAAAACAGCTATTTGGACAGAAATCGAGCTTGGCAGCCCCCTTAGCAGTCTGCTTGGCAGTCCCCCTGGCAGTCTTAATTTGCATATTTGGAACGCACTGCCAGGGGGACTGCCGAGGCAAGGCAGTCCCCCTGGCAGTCTGCTTTGGCAGTCCCCCTGGCAGTCTGCTTGGCAGCCCCCCTAGCAGTCTTAATTTGCATTTTTGGAACGCGCTGCCAGGGGGACTGCCAAGGCAAGGCAGTCCCCCTGGCAGTCTGCTTTGGCAGCCCCCCTAGCAGTCTGCTTGGCAGTCTACTCTGCAGTCTCCTTAGCAGTTTGCTTAGCAAAATAAAATTTGGCAAAATCTTTTTATTTATTTATTTTTTTTTTTAAGTCATACATGTATATATTCAAACAATAATTACATTTATCAAAAGGAATCTGGAAATAATCTTTCTCCCAAGTATGTGTGTAAGTTCAAATCTAAATACAAAATTTCCCCTTGATCACAAAATGTATGTTATCTGTTCCATTTATATCTAACATATTGGTTTATTTCTCTCTATACTATTTAGTTCAGTTTACTATTTTATATATTTTTATTTTTCTACAAAGCCCATATTAGCAGAGGGCTGGGAATTCTACTGTACGTTATTTAATCATTCCAAAAACTCTGTCACAGAATTCACTGGCCAGGATTCAATACAGCGATACAGACACATAAGAGCTATATTTCAAGTAATTTTTAAGGTTAATGTGGGCAAGTTATACACTAATACAATTTTTAAAGTGTACATACCAAAGGAAAAAAGGCTCATTTCATTTAAACTTTGTATTTTTAACACATTGTATGATGATGAAAAGTACAAAGATCGATGTTTTAAAAGGTACTATCCTCATCTGTGAATCATTGTCTATATTCATGTCAAAAACTACAAAGTTTGAAATAATATTATAATTGACAAGGACCAAAATGGTTAAATGCAAACCTTTTTCTAGCCTAATAGCAATTTCAAGTACTTTTAAAAACCACAAACAGAATTAAAAGTGCTGGGCTAAAATTGAACACTTCTCAAGGCTCTATGGATCCTGGTGCATCAGTAAACTATACATGTAGAAAAATACAAAATCAAAAGGACTTGCATGCTCACTTCTTATCTTGTCTCTGTCTCTCTTCATTTTTCTTTCTACATGCATTTCCTAAAAATGTCTTCTAGCTTTTTCAATCCAGAAATCAATGTTTTCAGATTTCTTGCCTCTTCCTTAGCACATTCCTGACCTAGCTTCTGGCTTAGATTTTTTAATTAATTAGCTCAACGGTTATGTACTACTGCCTGTGCTGTATAGTTATTTGACCTCATTGGGCAAGCTGTAGGTGAACTGTTTATATCAAACTGACAGATAAGATAAACATGCCCCTGGCTTGAAATGAATTTGGTTTTGAAAGTTACCAGTTAATTTTAATCACAAGTCCAACTTAAATTGATGCTAACTGTGAGGTTTAAAATTTATATATTATGCAATTGTATAATTACATTTATCAAAAGGAATCTGGAAATAATCTTTCTCCCAAGACTTCTCATAAGACTTCAATCATTTCAATGAAAATAACAGCAATAATAAAGGATATTTTCACAGCATTATTTAAAAAATATAAATCTAAAAAATATTTAAGTTATTGCAGCCCCCTTTGCAGTCCCCTGCAAAATGTTGAATTTATTGCAGCCCCCTTTGCAGTCTCCTGCAATATGTTGAAGTTATTGCAGACCCCTTTGCAGTCTCCTGCAAAAATGTTTAAGTTATTGCAGCCCCCTTTGCAGTCTTCTGCAAAAATGTTTAAGTTATTGCAGCCCTCTTTGCAGTCTGCCTGCTCAAGGAGACTGCACACTGGAGCCCCAGACTGCAAAAGGGCAGTCTCCCTGGCAGTCTCTTTGGCAGCCTGGGCTCCCGTGGGCAGCCGGGGCTCCCATTCTAGCTGGGTTGAAAAAAAAATAAATAAATAAATTCCACCATCCTATAGTACTCATGCACAGCTGAAAAATGAATATTTTAAATTGCGTAAATCCAACAAATTTTTCAAAATTACATTTCCCCTGGGTATGATGAAATTTTCAAAAGTCAGACCTTCAGGCTTTTATCTTTATTGGCTTTTATCCTTGCCCCTCATATATTGTGGGATATTTATCACTACTGAGTACTTCCAAAGTCACTTTCTGGTGGTAAATAATAACTTGCCCGAAAAGAAAGTTGAGGATTTTCTTTCAGTATGAAACATGCCTCCAGACAGAGGAGAGGGGTCAAGATAAGCCTAATTGCACCCTTATATTATAAACTGGACACAGCATATGTAACATTACACACTTAAATAGCATCTTTTGTTGCATGCAAGGCTTTTCCTAGAACTGAGTGTCAGGCCTTCTGAAATTACCATCTGTAACTTCCCAAAAAATTACAGGGAGTCCAACTTTTCCAAGTGCTGGGGGTGGGGGGTTAAAGATAAAATGAAAAATATATTTTAAAAAATTGAAAGGGGGAGGGGTTTAAAATAATGATCTTCTCTGAATAAAGTTCCCAAATTCCTAGAACAAATATGAAAATTGCCTTCTTGTGAACGATCTGCTGACGATATTGCGTGAACTATCTCCCACTGAATATATGAAAATTGCCTTCTCATCTCATTCGGATTCCAAACTATATCCCGCTGACGAGATTGCAAGAACGATCTCCAAGTTTACAAGCTAGGTAATCGTTATTGCGCAATGAACATGAATAGAAGTGACTGGTTCATTTTCTTTCGAGATAATATCTTGGTTTTTCATTTTGTCTTCCTCATTTAGGGCAGCCAACAATAACATTAAAGGTGTTACAACTGACAAAAAGCTGCAGCCTGTTACTTCTGTTTACCAACTTGAAAACTCACCTTGTGCAAACCGTGTGTATATGAGCCAGGTAATAGTAATGACACTAAAGACAAAAGGCCGACCCACATGTAAACCATCTATATTATGAGTAGCCACTCGCAGGGACGCACTATTGTTCCTATCTACCATTGAGACTGCTATCGGCAATTATATCCTGGTCGTAGTATTGTCTTGAATCAAAATAAAATCTAAATATTGGTTTTGATTTGATTATTGAACTAGTGAAAAAGCAGTATTTTATAAAAAAAATTTAACAATTGCTAAATATTTATTTGCAAATGAGTTTTCAAGACTTACATGACTTAATTACTGAGAGATATTTCTAGTGTTGGTATAAATTTTAATAATCCAAAAGAGAAAGTGGTGTACATATTGACAAACACTGTAATAGGTCAAATAGATAAAGAGAAGCTTCTAAAATTTAAAGTGTTGCAGTAGAAGACATCTTGAACAGTTAGAAAAAAATATTTTTGCATTTTTTTTCTTTTACATTTATGTGATGTCAAGGCTTTAAACACATTAGGAAGGTCTGGTTATACATTTAATATGGTGGATTGAAGCACTGGAGATTAAACTAAAACCAAAAGTACCAGATGCATTTAATTATGATTGAGAAAATCATATTAAATGAACAGTCTTCTATGCTTTAATTTCACTCTAACCATGTAGAGTAGAACTTTAGGAATTATCAATTTTGTTGCTTCCAATCAATAAGAATGCTTTATATTTAAGAATTTTACTTTAAAAAGTACAGTATTTGTAAAATAAGAACTAAATTAAGAACTACTAGCTCTGCCATTTATGTTATGTTGGAAGGGGCTTTGATGTCATTCAAACACCTGCAGAACCTGCACACCTGAAAGGGGAGGGGGAGAGGCATTCTATGTACTGTATTAACCTTTGCATATACTTGTACCTACTATCTGTATGTACATGTACATATCAGTACAGTAAATAATGTACATGATTTTCTAGTTGGCTGGCTGTTCAATTTTGGTACGCTGTTTGGGAATCGTCGGTACTTGATCAATATAACACAGGGGCAGATCCAGATATATTTATTGACAGTCCTTCCAATTGTCTTTTTTATCCATCCTCCATTTTTGACCANGTTCCATTTATATCTAACATATTGGTTTATTTCTCTCTATACTATTTAGTTCAGTTTACTATTTTATATATATATTTTTTTCTACAAAGCCCATATTAGCAGAGGGCTGGGAATTCTACTGTACGTTATTTAATCATTCCAAAAACTCTGTCACAGAATTCACTGGCCAGGATTCAATACAGCGATACAGACACATAAGAGCTATATTTCAAGTAATTTTTAAGGTTAATGTGGGCAAGTTATACACTAATACAATTTTTAAAGTGTACATACCAAAGGAAAAAAGGCTCATTTCATTTAAACTTTGTATTTTTAACACATTGTATGATGATGAAAAGTACAAAGATCGATGTTTTAAAAGGTATTATCCTCATCTGTGAATCATTGTCTATATTCATGTCAAAAACTACAAAGTTTGAAATAATATTATAATTGACAAGGACCAAAATGGTTAAATGCAAACCTTTTTCTAGCCTAATAGCAATTTCAAGTACTTTTAAAAACCACAAACAGAATTAAAAGTGCTGGGCTAAAATTGAACACTTCCCAAGGCTCTATGGATCCTGGTGCATCAGTAAACTATACATGTAGAAAAATACAAAATCAAAAGGACTTGCATGCTCACTTCTTATCCTGTCTCTGTCTCTCTTCATTTTTCTTTCTACATGCATTTCCTAAAAATGTCTTCTAGCTTTTTCAATCCAGAAATCAATGTTTTCAGATTTCTTGCCTCTTCCTTAGCACATTCCTGACCTAGCTTCTGGCTTAGATTTTTGAATTAATTAGCTCAACGGTTATGTACTACTGCCTGTGCTGTATAGTTATTTGACCTCATTGGGCAAGCTGTAGGTGAACTAGCTGTTTATATCAAACTGACAGATAAGATAAACATGCCCCTGGCTTGAAATGAATTTGGTTTTGAAAGTTACCAGTTAATTTTAATCACAAGTCCAACTTAAATTGATGCTAACTGTGAGGTTTAAAATTTATATATTATGCAATTGTATAATTACATTTATCAAAAGGAATCTGGAAATAATCTTTCTCCCAAGACTTCTCATAAGACTTCAATCATTTCAATGAAAATAACAGCAATAATAAAGGATATTTTCACAGCATTATTTAAAAAATATAAATCTAAAAAATTAAAAAAAATATAAAACTTCAATTAGTAATCAAAAGTTTAGCACATGTGCTTATCAATTGCGGATAGAAACACTTTTTAAATAACTATTGGGTTGTTTATTGCATATGTTGGGCAACGTTGAAAATGTCAGTTATTTCAGTTTAGTTTGCAGTCCCCTGTGAAAATTTCTAAGTTATTGCAGCCTCCTTTGCAGTCCCCTGCAAAATATTTAAGTTATTGCAGCCCCCTTTGCAGTCCCCTGCAAAATGTTGAATTTATTGCAGCCCCCTTTGCAGTCTCCTGCAAAATATTTAAGTTATTGCAGCCCCCTTTGCAGTCCCCTGCAAAATGTTGAATTTATTGCAGCCCCCTTTGCATGCAGTCTCCTGCAATATGTTGAAGTTATTGCAGACCCCTTTGCAGTCTCCTGCAAAAATGTTTAAGTTATTGCAGCCCCCTTTGCAGTCTTCTGCAAAAATGTTTAAGTTATTGCAGCCCTCTTTGCAGTCTGCCTGCTCAAGGAGACTGCACACTGGAACCCCAGACTGCAAAAGGGCAGTCTCCCTGGCAGTCTCTTTGGCAGCCTGGGCTCCCGTGGGCAGCCGGGGCTCCCATTCTAGCTGGGTTGAAAAAAAATAATAAATAAATTCCACCATCCTATAGTACTCATGCACAGCTGAAAAATGAATATTTTAAATTGCGTAAATCCAACAAATTTTTCAAAATTACATTTCCCCTGGGTATGATGAAATTTTCAAAAGTCAGACCTTCAGGCTTTTATCTTTATTGGCTTTTATCCTTGCCCCTCATATATTGTGGGATATTTATCACTACTGAGTACTTCCAAAGTCACTTTCTGGTGGTAAATAATAACTTGCCCGAAAAGAAAGTTGAGGATTTTCTTTCAGTATGAAACATGCCTCCAGACAGAGGAGAGGGGTCAAGATAAGCCTAATTGCATACTTATATTATAAACTGGACACGGCATATGTAACATTACACACTTAAATAGCATCTTTTGTTGCATGCAAGGCTTTTCCTAGAACTGAGTGTCAGGCCTTCTGAAATTACCATCTGTAACTTCCCAAAAAATTACAGGGAGTCCAACTTTTCCAAGTGCTGGGGGGTGGGGGGTTAAAGATAAAATGAAAAATATATTTTAAAAAATTGAAAGGGGGAGGGGTTTAAAATAATGATCTTCTCTGAATAAAGTTCCCAAATTCCTAGAACAAATATGAAAATTGCCTTCTTGTGAACGATCTGCTGACGATATTGCGCGAACTATCTCCCACTGAATACATGAAAATTGCCTTCTCATCTCATTCGGATTCCAAACTATATCCCGCTGACGAGATTGCAAGAACGATCTCCAAGTTTACAAGCTAGGTAATCGTTATTGCGCAATGAACATGAATAGAAGTGACTGGTACATTTTCTTTCGAGATAATATCTTGGTTTTTCATTTTGTCTTCCTCATTTAGGGCAGCCAACAATAACATTAAAGGTGTTACAACTGACAAAAAGCTGCAGCCTGTTACTTCTGTTTACCAACTTGAAAACTCACCTTGTGCAAACCGTGTGTATATGAGCCAGGTAATAGTAATGACACTAAAGACAAAAGGCCGACCCACATGTAAACCATCTATATTATGAGTAGCCACTCGCAGGGACGCACTATTGTTCCTATCTACCATTGAGACTGCTATCGGCAATTATATCCTGGTCGTAGTATTGTCTTGAATCAAAATAAAATCTAAATATTGGTTTTGATTTGATTATTGAACTAGTGAAAAAGCAGTATTTTATAAAAAAAATTTAACAATTGCTAAATGTTTATTTGCAAATGAGTTTTCAAGACTTACATGACTTAATTACTGAGAGATATTTCTAGTGTTGGTATAAATTTTAATAATCCAAAAGAGAAAGTGGTGTACATATTGACAAACACTGTAATAGGTCAAATAGATAAAGAGAAGCTTCTAAAATTTAAAGTGTTGCAGTAGAAGACATCTTGAACAGTTAGAAAAAAATATTTTTGCATTTTTTTTCTTTTACATTTATGTGATGTCAAGGCTTTAAACACATTAGGAAGGTCTGGTTATACATTTAATATGGTGGATTGAAGCACTGGAGATTAAACTAAAACCAAAAGTACCAGATGCATTTAATTATNGGGGGGGGGGGGGTTTCCATACGAATGCGCTTACTCCAGCTGGTGGTACAATATCCGGAGGCGGTATCGCCTCTCTGATCCTCTAGTTATGATTGAGAAAATCATATTAAATGAACAGTCTTCTATGCTTTAATTTCACTCTAACCATGTAGAGTAGAACTTTAGGAATTATCAATTTTGTTGCTTCCAATCAATAAGAATGCTTTATATTTAAGAATTTTACTTTAAAAAGTACAGTATTTGTAAAATAAGAACTAAATTAAGAACTACTAGCTCTGCCATTTATGTTATGTTGGAAGGGGCTTTGATGTTATTCAAACACCTGCAGAACCTGCACACCTGAAAGGGGAGGGGGAGAGGCATTCTATGTACTGTATTAACCTTTGCATATACTTGTACCTACTATCTGTATGTACATGTACATATCAGTACAGTAAATAATGTACATGATTTTCTAGTTGGCTGGCTGTTCAATTTTGGTACGCTGTTTGGGAATCGTCGGTACTTGATCAAGATAACACATGGGCAGATCCAGATATATTTATTGACAGTCCTTCCAATTGTCTTTTTTATCCATCCTCCATTTTTGACTGTCTTCTGACAGAAAAAATTAGATGCCTGTAACATACAAAGAGTTTTATGTCATGCATTTTTTTTTAGCAACCATTGTAATACGTTTGAACGAAAGAAGTGTGATTAAAATGTTTTGTTTTTTTAAATTATTACAGGGCATCCTTCAGAAATCCTACATATTCTCAGTGATACATGTAGTTGCTGTCATGTGCCAAGAATAATCAGAATAATAATTTTCTGCTGCTTCAAACAAAGATGGCTGAACGTAAGTGCATCCATATACGCTGGTAAATAAAAATTTGTCCATGTAAAGTCACATCTTTTAAATTAAAAAATTCATTTTTTTATATTTGAGAGATGAAGAGCATATACTGTAAGCGGACAGGAGTTTCTAGCCTCTCCTTGTCTCTTGCCATATTCATTTAATTGTATGAAGAAGCAACTTGGACCAATTTGTGTGAAGATATTTTTTCACATTTGCAGATTAAGATATTTATCAATTATATTTTAGATGGTTTTGGTATACGGACACCATCTTTAATTGAACAACTAAGAGCTGTATTAGACCAGTATCCAGATGATGGACAGATTTTAAAGGTAAACTTTGATTTTTTGTTATTAAGGTTATATGCACTGAAACATATCATTTTATCACCCATGTAATATTAATTTTTTCTTTCAATTTCTCATTTATGTATCAGTCATACTGATAACTGGGCCATAACACAATAATAATAATAATAATAATAATAATAAAGTGGGCGATGATAGTAATTGGTTTGGAGGATGATTGCTGCAGATAAAATTGCAATCCAGTGCCACATATTTTTGATAATATCTTTAAAACAATGTTGGGCAGTCTTATTTTCAATCTGTGGGAAATTAATATAATTTAAAGTTATTAGTGATAAAATCTGAAAAGAGTGATTTGAAAAAAAATCAATTACACCATCCTATAGTACTCATGCACAGCTCCAATTTGCAGATAGAATTTGTTCTGATACAAACCCATATAGTAGAGAACATCAAAAATAGCACTTTCACACCAAAAACTGCATATATAACATTGTCAGAAAGATGACTGTGGATGTCTATTAATGGTAAAAGTAGTTTTATCTTGATTTTGCCAAACAGGATATATATATATATATATATATATATATATATATATATCCTGGCTTTCATGTAAGAGGATTGCTTATATGGAGGTCCAGTGCTAAACCCTGCCACTTAATTTAGAACTTAATTCAGAACATGCAGAGATTTTGCTGTTTGTCCACCATATTTTAACTTTGATGAAGAGCATCTACGTCAGTTACAACTTCACCCTAACAATCCCAGCAGGCAAATTATGTTGTTTTAACGTTGAAACAACATTGAACCATAACGTTGATAATACTTTGGATTAACATTGGATTTGAAAGTTGACTCAACCTCAGATAACAACGTTGTATCAACGTCAGATAACAACATTGTATCAACCCCAGTTGTTAGACAGCATTCTTGCATGAAAAGACATTAAAATGACCTGAAATGTTTTTTTTTTTTTTTTTGGTACAAAACACAGGTACACAATTATAATGTACACTGTAAAAACATCCAAGTGCCTGCTTTGTCTGATTTTTTCAACGCATTTAGCTCCTATAAGCATGTTTTGCACCTAAGCATGGTACACCCTTTTAGCCTGGATGTGTTTAGCAGCAGGACATGTTTGATGGCTATATATAAGTAGGGTATATATGTATTGCCTTTAAGTTTAAATTTCCAAGGTTTATATTTATATATATATATATATATATATATATATATATTTATATATATATATATATATATATATATATATATATATATATATATATATTTATTTATATAAGAACATAACTATATATATATAACAAAGACACAGTCACCTCAACCTGCCTATCTATAAGAGGGTACCAAGAACTGTCAACTTTATTTAACTTCACTCCATCACATTTACAGCAAAGTATTCATCCTAGTGTTAGCTGACCTTGCAAGGAATTCAGTAAATTGGAATGTATTTCTGAATAACAAGTTAAGAAAATTCACTAGTTCACTAAAGACACAAAACAACTGTCACTTTTACTTTAAACACTTTTTTAATTATTTTGATAAAGTTAGTTACAGTATTGATAAACAAAGTATCACGTTTTCAACAATTAATATTTTTAATTACTATCCATGTCTGCAAGGTTGTGTCAATGACCAAAACACAACATTGAGTCAACGTCACATTATGACGGTGTTTCCACGTGGCTGGATCAACGTTGATTTTACGTTGAATTTAGGTAGATCAACAGCAATTCAACGTATCAACCTGCTTTCAACGTTGATCCAACATGACTATGCCTGCTGGGATGTGTATATAGTGAAATTGTGGAAGCTACCTATAGAATGATTTACGTGGTTGGGCCTCTCAAAACAGAAAACAATAACAGTTTGAACCAGCTTTTAGTGTAATGCATCTACATTTGCTTAAATATAAAATGTTTAGAAAAGACATAACAATATATAGAAAACTATGTCGCTCCTAGTCAGAGAAGAATTTCAGCAGCTGTGTTATGTTATGAGAATTCTTATATCTCTCCTAGGAATTAATCCAAAATGCTGAAGATGCAAGGGCAAAGCATGTGAAATTTGTGAATGACAGACGTCAGTTTTCTGCAGAGTCTTTGTATAAACCAGATTTGAAGAATTTTCAGGTTAGTTAAGTTTTTATTAAAAATCAGATCTTTTGATTTCTTTAAAAAACTGGGTTATTCCATTTTTATGTACAGACACAGATGTGTCTGTACATATAGCCGTCGCCTGCGTCTGTCGTCGCTGTTGCTGCCATCGCTGTGCACTCAGCGATAACACGATAAGTGGAATACCATCTTACATTTTGTATTCAAATTTACAGAACTGATGAATATTCGTAATACGCAGGTCAAGTTTGAATATCAGCATGATCAGGCCATTTTTAGGGAAGTTATGCTGTTTTTTCACTTTTTTTAGCATTATTATAGCACCGATAACACGATAAGTGAAAAACCTTTTTACTTTTTGGCTTGTTTATCCTTGTATGCTTTGTTTAGGGGCACAGTGACAGTAATAAATAATGATATTTTATGAAGGTATATGTCCATCCTAAATAGCACATAGCTGTTGGGCTGACATTGGGTCACAATGAATAAATAGACAGTTTCGATGGTTTTATGTACTCTAAGACTGGGTTCCCATGCCTGCATCGATCCAACAGGATTTTGACCCAGGAAGATCCCTGATATGCTGTTTCAACTTAACAAAAACCACCCACTCCATTCAGAATGTTGGGCAAATTGCCACCAGAGAGCAATTTTCAAGGCCCTTAGTAAACACCAGACTGGTTTTAGCAGGTAAAAATACCTCATAACCTCTGAAGAAGCCACTGTAAACAGCAAATCATCATCATCTGTTTTTCTAATGAATTGGGGACCATGACCATTACTGGGTAGAAAATTGAAACTGCATGGCTTTCTTTATCGAGGTCAAATTTCACCTGCTCTGCTCAACTAGTCGAAACAGTTTACTGACGTCCTGAAGAGGCATATACAACGAACGTGTGATGCATCTCAAAGTGATTAAGGTCATTGATAGGGTCAGTATTTGGAGTGGATACCACATTGGTGTCAAAACACCAATGGTAGTCATCAGTGGAAACCTGAACCACACCAAATAAAGGAATAATCTGGGAACCACTTGACCAACATTTGATAATTCACGGCACAATTTTTAGGAACAATTTTAGGTGTCACAATGAAAATGCTGGTTCACACAGAGCACTTATAATAGCACATAACTTACAGAACCAAGGGAACGAGCAGCTACCTGGGCAATTAAGATCACCAGATTTGATTCACATAGACAGTTTGTAGGTAGGTCATTACTCACCGAATCAATGGCCTACTTGTCCTACAACACAACTGAACCAAATTGGAAAAGTTTTGACCAATGCCTGGAATGTTATTCCAGATTAAACTCTAAAAAACCTCCCAAGGAATGCTTTGCCGCTTGAGAGCCCTATTAGCAACCAGATAATTAGGTCAGGCTTACAGCGATAGTTGCTGTGACTAGACACTGACATGAGGCTCCTTTGTGGGACGTGTAACTTTTTACAGATCATTATTTGGAAAACACAGAGATCCAAATTATCGCTTTTCATAGTTGTCGTATGACTTAGAATAGGCAATGTATTTTTGCACCACCAGCGTGGTTTTAGTCCCAACCCACATGTTCCGCCGGCTCCTGTGGCTCTGCTGCCAAGTCACTGTTACCACTTCTCCTCCTAGACTACAAGATCCTGCATACCCATCTCTTGGATTTAGGTCAGATATAGTCTCAACTCGATCGTATATTAATTGTGGGCTATGTCAGTTTGGGGTCTAGATGTGGGGCTAGTTGCAATGCACCCTTGTCCAAAATTTGCAAAATTAAATGCTAAATTTTCTAAAAATGAGAATTTTTTACAAAAAAAAAATATATAGGAGAATCTATTAAGAGTTGTACTGTCGGGCTGTTGTTTCTTTACTGCAGTATTCGGTGTGAGATAGCGATCGGTAGTTTNTAACATTGAGTCAACGTCACATTATGACGGTGTTTCCACGTGGCTGGATCAACGTTGATTTGACGTTGAATTTAGGTAGATCAACAGCAATTCAACGTATCAACCTGCTTTCAACATTGATCCAACGCGACTATGCCTGCTGGGATGTGTATCTAGTGAAATTGTGGAAGCTACCTGTAGAATGATTTACGTGGTTGGGCCTCTCAAAACAGAAAACAATAACAGTAAGATGCATATGCTCAGTTTGAACCGGCTTTTAGTGTAATGCATCTACATTTGCTTAAATATAAAATGTTTAGAAAAGACATAACAATATATAGAAAACTATGTCGCTCCTAGTCAGAGAAGAATTTCAGCAGCTGTGTTATGTTATGAGAATTCTTATATCTCTCCTAGGAATTAATCCAAAATGCTGAAGATGCAAGGGCAAAGCATGTGAAATTTGTGAATGACAGACGCCAGTTTTCTGCAGAGTCTTTGTATAAACCAGATTTGAAGAATTTTCAGGTTAGTTAAGTTTTTATTAAAAATCAGATCTTTTGATTTCTTTAAAAAACTGGGTTATTCCATTTTTATGTACAGACACAGATGTGTCTGTACATATAGCCGTCGCCTGCGTCTGTCGTCGCCATCGCCGTTGCCGCCGTCGCTGTGCACTCAGCGATAACACGATAAGTGGAATACCGTCTTACATTTTGTATTCAAATTTACAGAACTGATGAATATTCATAATACGCAGGTCAAGTTTGAAAATCAGCATGATCGGACCATTTTTAGGGAAGTAATGCTGTTTTTTCACTTTTTTTAGCATTATTATAGCACCGATAGCACGATAAGTGAAAAACCTTTTTACTTTTTGGCTTGTTTATCCTTGTATGCTTTGTTTAGGGGCACAGTGACAGTAATAAATAATAATATTTTATGAAGGTATATGTCCATCCTAAATAGCACATAGCTGTTGGGCTGACATTGGGTCACAATGAATAAATACGGTAAAGTCTTGAAAATTTCGTCGTTCTTGAAAATTTTGTCGGCAGACGATTTTCTGCCGACGTAATTTTTTTCCCTTTGAAAACTTCGTCGATCTTGAAAATGAGGTACTCGATAATTTTTGAAAAGTTCGTCGCCAAATATGGCCGCGTTGTCCAGCTCAAACATGAAGGTAATGCGTCAGTTGATTCAAGACAATGATACGATCAGGATATCATTGCCGATAACACTCTCAATGGGAGATAGGAACAATAGTGCGCCCCTGCGAGCGGTTACTCAAAATATAGATGGTTAGATGTGAATTCCCGTTCTCAATTGCGGGAACGTCGGCCTTTTGTCTTTAGTTCATTACTATTACCTAGCCTAAGGTGCGTTATCATGCCGGCATATAGAAGTCACAGGCCGCGGCTTTGTCATTTGTAACGCCGTTATTGTTATCGGCGGCTGTCCTAAATGAGGAAGACACAATGAAAAAATCAAGATATTATCTCGAAGTGAAATGTACCTGTCACTTCTATCCATGTCTATGTTCAATTTAGGACCATTTAACGATTACCTGACTCGTACATGGAGATCGTTCGCAATGCGAATGGGACGAGATGGCAATTTTCTTATCTTCAGCGGAGAATCGTTCGCGTAATATCGTCAACAGAACGTTCGCGATCAAAACCAGACGAGAAGATACATGTAATTTTCATATTTGTAGCAGACTCCGTTCGCATAAGATCATCAGCGGGAGATCGTTTGCGATTTAAGCAAGAATAAAGTGCACTTTTCATATTAGTTCAAGGGAACTTCGTTCGTGGAGGATCGTCAGCAGGAAATCCTTATTCTAACCCCCCTCCTCCCCCTTTTAATTTTATAAATAATATATATTTTACATTTTATCTTTAACCCCCCCCTTCCCCGCTCACGGCATATCTTCAGCGGAGAATCGTTCGCGTAATATCGTCAAGACTGTTCGCGTAAGATCGTCAGAGGGAGATCGTTCGCGATCGAGACGAAAAACGATTTTCATATCATCATCGGGAGATTGTTTGCGACATAAACAAGAATGAAATGCAATTTTCATATTAGTTCAAGGGATTTAGGGAACTTCGTTCGCGGAAGATCGTCAGCGGGAGATTATTTACCTCCCCGCCATCCTCCCACACACACACACACACACACACTTTGGATTTTTAAAAAATATTCATTTTCATTTGATCTTTAATCCGCCCCTTCCCCCGCTCACGGTATATCTTTGGCGGAGAATCGTTCGCGTACGTTCCTCAGGACTTTGTTCGCGTAAGATCAAATCAGAGGGAGATCGTTCGCGATCCTAGCTTGACGTAAAGGCAATTTTCATATCTTCATCGGGAGATTATTCGCGATGTAAGCAATAATAAAATGCAGTTTTCATATTAGTTCAAGGAACTTAGTTTGCGAACGATCGTCAGAGGGAGATCATTATTTTAACCCCGCCTCCCCCTTTGAATATTATAAATAATATATATATTTAGTTTTATCTTTAA